>JBCEWC010021453.1:0-10463 GCA_038996855.1 Solanum aculeatissimum | reverse complement strand
ACCTCATCACACCCTTCATGGGTGATATCTTCAACCACACATGATCGCCTACCATAAACTTCAAGGGACGAACTCTCTTATCAGCATAGCTCTTCTGCCGACTCTAGGCTGTCAACAGTCGACTCTGGATCAGGTTCACCCGCTCCATAGCATTTCTGAGCAAATCAGTGTCTAAAGCATCAACAACGACTGAGTCAAACCATCCAATAGGCGACCGACACCTACACCCGTATAATATCACAAAAGGTGTCATATGAATGTTGGAGTGATAATTATTATTATAAGAAAACTCTGCTAAGGGCAGGTGTTGGTCCCATCGGGAACCAAAATCAATCACGCAAGTCCTAAGCATGTCCTTCAATACTTGAATAGTCCGCTCGGACTGACCGTCGATCTGAGGATGAAATGATGAACTCATGTCTAGCCGTGTACCCAAGCCATGCTGCAATGCCTTCCAAAAGTGAAATGTGAACACCGAACCTCGATCTGACACAATAGAGATAGGCAGCCCATGCAATCTAACAATCTCATGTATATAAATCTTAGCTAGTTGTTCCGCACTGTGGTTAGTCCTCACAGGAATGAAGTGAGCTAACTTGGTTAACCTATTTACAGTCACCCAAACTAAGTCAAACTTACCCAATGCCACGGGTAATCCAGTCACAAAATTCATGGTAATACGCTCCCACTTCCATTCAGGAATGGGCATCCTCTGCATCGAACCTCCTGGCTTTTGATGCTCATACTTAACCTGTTGACAATTCAAACACTTAGCCACAAACTCTCTAATGTCCCTCTTCATCCCACACCACTAATAATGTTGCTTCAAGTCATGAAAAAATTTTCCACACTCGGGTGAATGGAATACTTAGCACAATGAGCCTCCTCCAAGATCAAGAAAACCCAATCACATACCTTAGGAACACAAATACGCCCATTAATCCTCAACACTCCCTCATTGTCAAGAAAAGCCGACTTAGCTTCACCCCTTAACACTTTGTCTTGAATCACACATAATTTATCATCATCAAACTAGTGGGTACGAATTTGATCCATCAATGTAGACCTAGCCTCAACGAACGCCAACACACTATGAGATGGGGAGATATCAAGTCTAATCAACTGTCTGGAAAAAGACTGAACCTCCAAAGCTAAAGGTCTCTCCTCTGCCTTAAGGAATGCCAAACTACCCATGCTAGAAGCCTTCCGACTCAAGGCATTTTCCACTAAATTAGTGTTGTCAGGGTGATAAAGAATAGAGATGTCATAGTCTTTCAAATACTCAAACCACCTACGTTGCCTCATGTTCAAGTTAGGCTGAGAGAAAATATATTTAACGCTATAATGGTTTGTGAAGATCTCGCAATGTACCCCATAGAGATAATGCCTCCACAACTTTAAAACAAATACTACCGCAGCTAACTCCAAATCATGAGTAGGGTAGTTTCGCTCATGGACCTTCAGCTGTCGTGAAGCGTACGCTATAACTCTTCCCTTTCCACACAAACCCATACCAGAATTATCTCAATAAACAACAAAGGCTACACCTTCCTCGGGCAATACTAGAATAGGTGTTGAAGTCAATAATTCCTTGAGCCTCTGGAAGCTCACCTCGCATTCATCAGTCCACAGAAATGCAACTTCCTTCTGAGTTAGTCTAGTTAAAGGAGCAACAATAGAGGAGAATCCCTGAACAAATCGTCGATAATAACCTACCAACCCAAGAAAACTTCGAATCTCAGTCACTGAAGTGGGTCTCACCCAATCACAAACTGTTGCAACCTTGGCTGGATCAACCATACCACCATCCTTAGTTACCATATGACCCAAGAAAGTCACAGACTTGAGCCAAAACTCACACTTAGAGAACTTAGCATATAATTTCTCCTCACGCAATCTCTGGAGCAACAGTCCTCAAGTGACGGACATGATCCGTCTCACTCTTGGAATATACCAAGATGTCGTCAATGAATACAATCACAAAAGAATCCAGGTAAGGTTTGAATACTTGGTTCATCAACCCCATGAAAGCGGCAGGGGCATTAGTCAGCACAAATGACATAACCACAAACTCACAGTGCCCATATCAGGTCCTGAAAGCAGTCTTCGGGATATCTGACTCCCGAACCTTCAACTGGTGATACCCCGACCTGAAATCAATTTTGGAGAATACTGAAGCACCCTGAAACTGATCAAATAAGTCATCAATACGAGGTAACAGATACTTGTTCTTGATGGTCACTTTGTTCAACTGACAATAGTCATTGCACATTCTCATAGTACCATCTTTATTCTTCACAAACAATACCGGTGCACCCCAAGGTGACACACTGGGCCAAATAAACCCCTTTTTCAATAAATCTTCTAATTGGTCCTTCAATTCTAAGATCAATGGTAAAATCAATATCACGATCTAGAGAAACACCTGGTAAGTCAGTAGGAAACATATCCATGAACTCCCTCACCACCCTCGTGGTCTCTAAAGAATATGACTCCTTAGAAATATTACGTACATGAGCCAAATAAGATAAACACCCATATTATATCAAACACCGAGCATGAACATAGGAAATCACTCCTTAGGATAAGAGCTAGGAGCACCTGTCCACACTAACTGAGGTAAACCTGGATACGCTAGGGTCACAGTCTTAGCATAATAATCAAGGATCGCATGATAAGGGGACAACCAATTCATACCCAAAATAACGTCAAAATCAAGCATGTTTAGAAGGATCAAGTTGGCCTGGGTCTCCCTACCTGAGAATACCACAATACAACCCTGATATACCCAATCCACCACTAATGATTCACCCACTGGTGTAGAAACACAAATAGGCACATGCAGAGGCTCACATACACCACCAATATCAGTAGTAAAATAAGTGGATACATACGAATAGGTAGACCCAGGGTTAAATAATACTGAAGTTGAATGATGGCAAACTAGAATGATACCTATAATCATAGCATCAGATGTCTCTGCCTCCGTCTAGCCTAGAACGGTATAACATACTTGATGCTCACCACTGACCTGCGATCCACCACAAGCACCACCTCGAGTTCCACCCCTAACACCTCTAGTACTACCCCTCGCACTCTGTGAAGTGCCTCTAGCTGTTGGGGCTGGTATAGACCGGGTCATCTGTGTCCCCGATGAAAAAGAAGTAGAAGCACGCCTGGGGCAATCCTTGTCCTTATGGCCAAACTCATCGCATACATAACAACCTCTAGGTCCCTGAGCTGGATATGAAGGACCAGCAGGTATAGCAGGAATTGAGGTACCCAGAATATCACTAGTAGTAGGAGTACCCTCCAACCTCGCCAACAACCAAGTCAATAACTCTTGTAATATCGGTGTACTCTCTAGGGTTGTAGGATGCTGAACTGGGTTCTCAGTTTGCTCCTCATTCTCATAAACTGGGTCAACAGTAGGCTTAGGTGAATCCCCTCTGGTCTGACCACGGGTTGGTGCTTCTCCTCTAGCTCGGCCTCGACCTCTAGCTCGGCCAAGACCTCTGCCTTGCTCTCTAGTTGCGGATTGGACAGTAGGTACTGACTCATCCTTGGTATTTCTAGCTCTAGTCTTCGACATCTGCGTAGAAAGAATAGATTTGAGGCATACAAAACTTGAATATGAACAGCTCGCACGAAAGGAATCAATGAAAAAAGGTTTTCTCCTAACAAGCATCCCATAGCCTCTCGAAGATAGATATGGACGTCTACGTATCGATCCGCGAGACTCTACCAGACACCCTGCTCTTTAACTTGTGAGACCGGTGAATCTATAGCTCTGATACTAAACATTTCATGACCCAAAATGGGATCATGACTAAAATGCCACTTAATTCTAAACCCAACAATAAAAGTGCACTGGAAGGAGAAAATCTAATAGATAAATAGTCACCTACTTAAAAATATATCCCAAAACCTGGTGTCACAAGTGTAAAGAGCATCTAACATAAAAACTAGTGAAATCAGTAAATCTCCGTCTTTGAATAGAAATAAAGACTACACAATTAAAATAGAATCTAATGGCAACTCGAAACTCTGAATCACACCACTAGGTCTGGATAATCAACTGCTTGACCGAATCAACCACCACGTGGAAATCCCTGTCTGGAATCTGTGTGGAGAGGGGGAGAGGAGGGGAGGGGGGAGGAAGAAGTAGGGGTGAGTACACATAAATGTATCCAGCAGGTTTAACCGACTGGGAATCAGAAATTGAATCAACTATAAAATAATCTAAGAACGCTTCCATCTGCAACAGAAAACCACTCCAGCATCGGTGCCGCCAATTTATATTGAACGGCATGAATAAAGTAAACATATAATCTTAAATAAGCCAATCCAAAACAACCATAAGTAGTATAATGAGATGGTATGCAATGCAATGCAAGGTGGTATCAAGACCTTCACACAACCTGTCGTATACACCCCCATCGAGCTAAGGCTCCATAGACTAAGAGGACCCATGAGGACCTCGCAGGCCATATACCTCAATCACAATATATCAACTACCTTGCCACCAAACTCATGGTCAAGGACTCATGATAAGAATCACAATATATCAACTACCCTTCCACCTAACTCGTAGTCAAGGACTCATGATAAAAATCATAGTGTATCAACCGCCTTGCCACCTAACTCGTGGTCAAGGGTTTTAAAAATAGTTTCACATTTTCACAAAATATCATGACATGTAGTATGAGGATGCATGCAATTAAGACACAATTATCTCCTTTTTCCAACATTTCATATTCACAATATTCTTAGGTTTAGGATTCACATGCTCTCAAAGCAAACACATAGACAATTAAAACCCTCATACTAGCATCATAATAAATATTTTTCACCCAACATATGATATGATCCCATCCTATATATTATAACATAAGAATATTCAATAACTCAATCTCAATCTCAAAGAAGAATAGCCAAACCTACCTCAGCACCGGAACCGCACTCGAACACTTCTACTGAATGGATAATTCTTAAATTCAACTCCCAAAATGACAATTCTATATCAAGAACAAAACATGCACGTCACAAGGAGTCCAAAGACACCTGTATTACTACATTTATTTTTTACTAAAGAATTGGGTCAAAAAGTCACCTCGAGCCCTAGATATTGAATCTGAAATTTTCTTTTAAAGTATATTTACCCATAACAAAATAAACTTATATATCAAATTTCAGCTAAAATGGATCGTTAATCGACCCCCAAATCAAGGTTTTATTCTAAGAACCCTAGGACTATATTTTCATAAATTGTACACGTTTCTACCCTAAAAATCTATTTATAATTAAATAAAAGCTTAATAGAAAGGATGAGAATAATTACCTTGATATTTTGAGATGAAAATTGTAATTTTTCCTCTCTTCTTTTTCTTTCTTTTTCTTCCCGTAAATTATTCTTCGTTCGTTTTTCTTTTTGTCGTCGCCTGTTTGTTGTTCTTTTCGTTTACGTTTTATGTTTTTCAAAGGGCTACGCAGCATCCCTATTTATCATTTTTTTTTTTTTATTTATTAAACTTTTTATTTATTTATATATTTATATATTTTTATGTACTAAAAGAGATAAATCTATTGACTTATTTTTAATAAATACAGGATAATAGTATAGGATATTAACTAAATTATTAAATTAATTATCTAAAATTAATTGTCAACTAAATAATAGTAATTATTGAACAGTCCAAAATTTTCGATTTAAATTTACGAAAATGATCTTTTATGAAAAAGTGTGAACTCATTCTTAAATGACCAATGGGTCATTACACAATCATGCTAAAATAAATATAGAATGTACCTAAATGATCATCCATGATTATGAAAATCTGAAGTTAAAAAATGGATAGATTTGTTCCCAAAATTTTACCTCAAAATTCCACTCTCAAGTACAAAATTACAAGGTTTTATGCTCTCAATTAAAAGTAAAAGCTAAATTCTAGAAGTGTACTTTATTATTTTTCTCAGATTCTTTTGTAGTACCAGGAATTTTCTTCATAAAAAGACTCGCCTCACCAATTCGGTGAAGTAAATCAAGTTTACCTAACCTTATTCAGTGATACACTGAATGATTACTTCATCGCCTTTTTGCCCTTCTCAAGATTTTGGGTCCTTTTCGATCTTTTTTGTAACTTTTGGGGATATCACATACTTTTTTTGGTGATGTGCTTAATGTTTTCCTTCATTGCCAAGTTGATTGATCAAATTTGGAGTTCTGTTGTCAGGCATCTGTTGATTTCAACAATCTCAATGGAGCTCGCTAAGTATGTTCGGCATTGTGCCAAATTTACTTTTCATAGCCAACCTGTCATCTTCTTTTGGGGTTGAAATTTTGGAACTTTAGGCGATGCACTGTTGTACTCGGTGATGTGCCAAGTTGTTTATGTTTTTTTGTCCTTTTACCTCTTTTGCACATTTTGACTCATTTCTTCTCCAAGTATCACTGCAAAATATACAACATAGATCAATTTTATGATAATATTAAGTATTGAGGACTTGATTTGATATGTTAGAGCCAATAATGAGTCCAAAATTCAAACTCATTATTTGACTAGGTTATTTAATATTATTTTAAAAATAGCTAAGATGCTTGATTAATTGATATGGAGTACAATATTGTACAAAAACAAGGGTGATAACTCAAATTATAAGAATTACACGGGTATCGAATTGTTAAGTCACACTATAAAGTCTAAGAGAGAATGGTAGAGATGAGAATGAGGAAAAGTTGTGTCCATTTTAAAAAATTAGTTTAGATTCATGTCGGGGTGATCGACTACTAAAGCAATTCATCTTGTGCAGAGACGGGTGAAGAAATATAGGAAAAGAAAGAGAGATCTTCATATGATGTTCATAGATCTTGATAAGGCATGTGACAAAGTTTTGAGGTATGTTCTTTGGAGGTATTTGGAAACTAAAGGTATTTTGATGGTGTATATTAGGGCAATAAAGGACATTTATAATGAAGACACGACTTCAGTTAGAATTGTAGGAAGAGACTTGGAGTTTTTTTTTAATTGAGATGAGACTACATTAATGATCTACGATGAACCATTTTGTTTGCCTGGGTAATGGATAAGCTAACACGGTCCATTAAAGAAGAGGTTTCATGGTGTATGCTATTTGCAGATGACATACTATTGATTGATGAGACATGAGACAGATTTAATCATAGGTTAGAGATTTGGCGACAAACTCCAAAGTCCAAAAGGTTCATATTGAGTAGGAACAAAATAAAATACTTAGAGTATAACTTTAGTATTGTGATGGATGAAGCGGACATAGAAGTGAAGCTTACCACTTAATTTATTTTCAAGAAAGAACGTTTTAAATATCTTGGGTCTACTATCCAAAGTAGTGGGGACATTGATGATGATGTCACACATAAAATTAGGGTGGCATAGATGAAATGGAGACGTATCTCTAAGTATTGTGTGATAAGAAGATATCACCTAAACTTAAATATAAGTTCTGCAAAATAGTGGTTAAATCGTTTTTGTTATATAGGATAGAGTGTTGCTCAGTGAAAAACTCATATGTTTAAAAATGTATGTCATGAAGATGAGGATGTTGAGATGCATGTGTTGACATACTAAGAGTGACAAGATTAGGAATGAGATTATTCAGGAGAAAATGGAGTGACCTCTATGGCAGACTAGATAAGAGAAGCGAGATTGAGATGGTTTGAGCATGTGTAGAGGAGGTATGTTGACACCCTAGTTAGAAGGTAAGAGATGTTGGATTTAGTGGTTACGGAGGGGTAGGGGTAGACCGAAAAAGTAATGAAAGAGGTGCTAGACAGGATATCATGCAACTTCATATCACCGAGGACATGATTTTCGATAGAAATAAGTGGGGGTCGCGTATTAAGGTACAAGGCCGGTAGGGGGTAGAATGTTGTCTTGCCTCATGATAGTTGAGATTTGTCATAAAATTAATCGTGTCATTATAGTTATGTTGTTATTGATCTTTGATTATTTTGCCACTTTTGTTATGTTTTTTCTTATAAAATAGATATTGCTCTTCGTTGTAGTTGTTATTCTATATTTATTACTTTTTTCTTGTTTTATTTGGGGCAGATACATTTGAGCCGAATGTCACTCAGAAACAATCTCTCTATCTCCGTAAGATAGTGATAAAGTTTGTATACACTCTATATATCCCAGAGTCCACTTATTAAATTTCACTAAATATGTTGTTGTCATAGTAACTTCAAATAGCTAAATGCAAAATAATATAAAGAATACTAAAAGAAACAAGGAAAAATAGAAAAGGAGTAATATCGTGATAAAAATATATTTCTACAATTAAAAAAGAAAATAAAAAAAGAAAAAACTAAAAAATTAAAAGGAGGATACAATAGGTGCAGATTATATGTTTCATATTTTTCTTTTCATTTATCTTTTTGGTTATTCTTTTCATTTTTCAAAATATGAAAAATATCAGAAAAAATATTTTTGAAAATAAAATACAACAACATATATAATAAGTGTATTAGTCAACAATATTGTTATTTGTAAAATTAAGGAATTTATTATTATAAATTTTAATAAAGAATGAGCTAATTAATCAAGAGATACTCATCAAGTTCTATTAAAAAGATTTGCCCATTTACACCTTGTTTGGATGGTGATTTTTTGTGGTATGGTATGATTATCAAGAGAATGACGTTTGTTTTGATTGTTTCATTAATTATATGGTATGGTATGGTTTGATTTCATGGTTCTATAATCATGAAAATCCTCACTTTTTGAAACTACCAATTTGGTGGTATCTGATGTGCTGCCAAAATACAACACTTTTTATGCTTAAAACTTGAGATTTTGTGTGTTCTCAAGGCGATGTTAGTAGATTTGATGTGTATTTTTGTTTATTTTGCAGGATTTCAGTGTTGGCTTGACTTTGGGCTTGAAGTACAGAAAAGTTACAGTTTTTGAAGGTATATGAGATCCTCTACGGGTCATGGGTCCTTCCACGAGTCGTAGAGGAGGTTTTGTTTGTTCTTCCAGTGCAGGGGTGAAAATTGAGTTGCACTCTACGAAAGAGGACCACGAGTCGTGAACCAGCATATGAGTCGTAGAGTATGATTGTGAAGCAAGGATCAGAGATAGAAGAATTGCTGAAAAGTGGTACAGACGAGACCCTTTCGTGAAAAGCGCCTGCTGGATATAACTACATTCCACGAGACCCCTTTCACGAGCTGTGAATTGCTATACGAGCCGTAAAAGATGCCCATAAATGATGCCGACACAGTTATCCTATTTCATTTTGACTTCATATTTTAAGTAATATAAATAAATTTCTAGGTTTTAAAGATATATATAACAATAGAGAGGAAGAGAACGTGAGAGAACAACCTAGGATAAAAAAAAATAGCTTGATTATGAACATCATTTTTGTGATTTTACTACAATCTTTTGGTTCAAGTTTGTAATTATATTGAGAAGTTGGATTTGTGTTCATCTATTCTTGTGTGTAAGAACTTTAATTATGTCTTCTTCTTGCATAATTTCTGAAAACACTCCAAGCATGCGTGACTAAATATCACGACCCAGATAGGGGGGCCTAGATATGACATGGCAAAGGAGAACCCGAAAGTCATCGATCAAGCCATCATATCATCATTACACACATCATCAGTTCAGAAACGCGGAAGCTAAGCATATAACACATAAGCTCTAAGGGATTCGGGACTTGGGACTCAAGTTATGGAGACATTCCGGGAATGGAATAAATATGGGTTCACATAACACATAACAATAATCTCTAAGGGAACGGGAAAGGAGAATTCAACTATGGGGGCACACCGAGATTATGAGACTTACCACATAAGCACATAGTCATTCAAATCCCCAACATTCATATCATGAGCATAATAAATGGCAATCCTCATAATCAAGACTAATAACCAAAGTTTCCATAAGCATAACATTCAACATTTCAAGTCGAAGTACAAGAGATTAGAATTTTTCCATAAGCCTCTACATTGATGAAATGGGGCCTCGATATAGTTTGAGGGTCACCCTCAATACATAATTGAAATAAACGACATAATAAAGTTAGGTGGAAAGAAAATAGTTATTGCCCTTGAACAAAAGGGCTCACCACTAGTGCAAGTCTTCAAGAGTGATCACACGTCGTTCGGTGAAATGTGAAAGTTATCACCGGCATCCTACATGGTTAGAGCATGTAGACAAGAGTATGGGTTAGCACAATAAAGTACTAAGTATGCGGGCATACAATGCATATAACAAGTATTGGAAGAACTCATAATTTAATTGAAAGCCTAAAAATCAAATTTAAAAGGTTAGGGTTCTTAGGGTTTTCAAGGATGAAAGAGGATCCTTGAATCAAGTCCCACATACCTTAATTTCACCAAATTGGAAGGTCAAACTTGGTCAAGGTTGTCTTCCCCAAATTCTTCAAGCTTTCTTCAATGAAGGCTAAAAGATTTT
>JBCEWC010021452.1:0-10463 GCA_038996855.1 Solanum aculeatissimum | reverse complement strand
CCCCCCCCCCCCCCCCCCCCCCCCCCCCCCCCCCCCCCCCTCCCCCCCCCCCCCCCCCCCCCCCCCCCCCCCCCCCTTTTCAATCTTAATGCTCTGGCTGAACATATTGTACCTTCACTTTGTCATTGTCTTGATCCCAACTGAAGGATGACACAGAGACATAGCTCATTGATGGGTCATGGATCACCTTTGCTGCAGTTGAAACTGGAGCTGGTATTTGTGAAGATGACACAGAAGCACCATCTTTTGACAGCTGCAGAACAGCAAAGATGTTAAGGACTTGGAATATTTTTGTACAATTGTCAAACTTGTTCGCAGAATAACCTTGCACTGGGAACAAATTATAAGGAGCTGCTAAACTCTTTTCTGTATAACAAACATCATAATGGCAACTAAACAAACTACATATGGAACTCTTGTGTACAATTCCTGATTCAAGAAGGATGTTTCAGGTCAAATGAAATGTTATCGCCTCATTAATCATGATTTTTTTTTTAATTATTTTTTTTATTTGCACTGGGTGTCCGAGTCTCTTAGAGACCCGACTAATCCCGGGGGTGCACAAGCCCTCGGCAAGGAATTTCCCGCAAGTGCACCATGGTTAATTCAGGTTTTACCCAGTCCGATGGCTTTCAGAAATTGTTTGCACCTAGTGGGTTTCGAACTTGAGAACATTAATCATGATGTTAATATCTCATTTGATAAAAAAAAGCAGAAACTTGGATATCATGCAGGTAGACTTTTAGCAGTACAATTTTCTAATCTTATTCATGTATCCCTCATCCATTTGTCAAAGAAATATAACTTTTTAAAGAATCAGAAAATGAAAATAATGATCAATCCGTATCTCCCAAATAGTATTTTGGACCTGTGCATCTTGTTACCTCACATAATTTCCAGAGAAGTTTTACTCAACTAGAGCCATCATGCTTAGCAATAGGTTTGGCATTTCAACATTATTAAAGGTGAGGTGAAATGTTTTGATTGAAAATACTCCACGAAATGTCTAAGATGAAGAGGAGTTTTTTATGGTCCAAATCTCATAAAGCAAAATGATGCTTCAAATTCTTTTTGTTGTTGTTGTTGGACTACAACAGGAACGTTTCAACCTAGTGTTCATTAACAATAAGTTTCAAGTTATCTTTCTCCAAATAGAGTAGATATATGCAGCTCAAAGAGAATGTTAAGTCAAAGCTTAAATTTAACATATCTGATAGAACACAATCCTAATAAAAACGAATCACACTTCTAAGCATCACCATGTCATCAGAAATTCGAAAGTAAATTCAGTGATGAAAACTAAAAAGTCCAAATGTCTGAGTTGGATTACATTTTCACTCAACTGGTTACACTAGTTAGACCTGTTTTGACCCGAATGTTTGATGAGTCATTTTGGGTTCAATCCATCAACTCAACAAACTAGTTATTACCCAACCGGTTGATATACCGGATGGATTGGGCTGGTGGGTATGATTTTGCCATGCACCCCCCCCCCCCAAACCCCCACTTAGCATTCATTTCCAGATATTGGACTAGAACCATTAACTTCTAAATTAGCCACCTGATGCATTGACAGCTGCTTCATCCACTTTTGGGTGGCAAGAACCCATTCTACAATCACTAGTTCATCTAGAAAAGACAGAAATTAAATCTAACAAAAAGAAGCACACACGGATTCTTCGATACAGCTTTAAGAGTACTTCAAGAGCATCTACGCTATCATACTTACCCAAACCTCATCCTAGATAACACAAATCATTTTATTGAAGGGAGCCAACAAGTGACACTTAGAAACTTAACATTACCTCAACACATATCAAGAAATTTGTTAAGCTAATCCTTCCATATTAGTAGTCGATAGCTTCTTGTCCTCAGATTTATGTTATTTCTTTTATTTTGATTATCGTATTATTATGATGTAATTAAGTGTTTAACATGCTTTGTTATGCTTTCATATCCGTTCCTTCCTTTTTCTAGATTGCTTTGATTTGTTTTTCCTTGATCCAAGGGTCCATCATGAACAAGCTCTCTAAGAACTAATTCTGTTTTGTTTTCTACACAATAGTTGGTTCTGAATGAAATGAATCATGAGAACTAGTAAATGAAAATACTCCATTTTAGCGAAGTTAAGTAATACCTTAGTTCCACCAACAATAAATAGAGGGGGACAAATAACAACTTGAAAAAAACAGATATACAGACGAGCAAAAATGGTGGAAACGGAAATAGCGAATGACTAATAAAAATTAAAAAAGAAAAAAAAGAGACACCTTCTCCAAGTTACGAATCTCAGAGGAAATAAGAGAAAGCACACGAGGCCGTTTGGCTATGCTCTGAAGATGCTGAAGTTCCTCCAAGTCCAAAGCTGAATCATTCGCTGCCATTTCCACTTTGGTATTTCAATCAAATCAAATGTGAATTCTATGAGTTTTGGAAGACTTCTGAGGTTTTATAGTATTGTAAAGTAGCATAGAAAATGCTAGAAACTGAAAAGATTTTCTGGGTTTTCTTGTGAAAGTTCTAGAAGGAAGTTTCCAGACCCTAGTGGCGCTTGAATGTGGGTGTTAATGGGCTGGGCGTTCCATTTATCCAAGTTTAGCCGGCCTGCATCAGTAGGAAGCCTGATGACTGTAATATTCCCTGCTAGGTTGTATTAGGGGAAAAAAAATAAAAATTTATTAAAGTACACAACTTAATTTATATTATTCTCAAATATTTTCTATCAATTTTAAAAAAATTTAAAATCCTTCTTTTCTTATTTTCCCCCTATATACGTCTGAAACACTCTATTCACAATCATATCTCTTCCGCAACAAACCCTATCTTTGCTCCTAAAAGCAAGTTCAACTTGATTCAGTTACTTCTAACTTTTCTCCAATTTCAACCGGTATTTTCTTTCTCTATTATTCAATTTCAAGTTTCAAAAGGAAAGTAGGTTAACTTCATCTTCCCCATTTCAATTTCATACGAATTTTTTTAAAAATTACTGACAATTTCATTTTTTTTCAAGTTTCATATACTAATACATATGGATCCTCCATCCTTTAGTATTGGGCTCACTCAATTAGAGTAAGAACAAACTATTAGAGATGGTGTCTATAACTTTGACAATGATTCATGTGTTGAATATGATGATTCATTCAACTATGGTGTTTCAGATAATGGATTCTAATTTGTCGTTTAGTTTTGTTTTTTCACAAATAGTTATGGAACATGTGAACATGGTGATTCATTGAATATTGTGATTCATGTATTGAATATAGTGATTCATGTGTTGAATATGATAATTCATGCGTTGAATATGTGATTCGTTGAATAATTAAATATG
Organism: Solanum aculeatissimum; assembly: GCA_038996855.1. Taxonomy (NCBI): domain Eukaryota; kingdom Viridiplantae; phylum Streptophyta; class Magnoliopsida; order Solanales; family Solanaceae; genus Solanum; species Solanum aculeatissimum. Next base: position 7,135 of record JBCEWC010021452.1, on the reverse strand, counting down.
GTGATTCATGTGTTGAATATGGTGATTCATTCAACTATAGTGATTCATGTGTTGAATATAGTAATTCATTCAACTATGGTGATTCATGCGTTGAATATGGTGATTCGTTGAATAGTTGAATATGGTGATTCATGTGTTGAATATGATGATTAATATGTTGAATATAGTGATTCATGTGTTGAATATAGTGATTCACATGTTGAATATGGTGATTCATTCAACTATGGCGATTAATGTGTTGAATAAGGTGATCCATTGAAACATATACCTTCATCACTATGAGGATCAATTTTATTAAGATTGTCCTTACCATTGTTGTGCACATAGCACTTGCAACCAAAGGGATGAAAATAACCAATATTTTGATTTCTTTCCATTCCATAATTCATATGGAGTCTTCTTCAGAATGAGCCTTATTAAACACATGTTGAGAATGTGATAGGCAATACTTACAACTTCTGCCCAGAAATGATGAGAAAAACATGTTCACATATCATAGTTCTAGCCATATCTGGAAGAGTTTGATTCTTCCTTTCAACAACTCCATTTTGCTGAGGAGAACGAGGAGCAGAGAAATTGTGAGAGTATCCTTCTTCATTGTAGAAGTTTTCAAAGGCTTTGCTTTCAAACTCTCCTCTATGAGCACTTCTTAGTGATGTGATGTGATGTAGTATCCTTTCTCTCTCTGAACTTTTTTACAGAAAAACTCAAAGTTATTTAGAGTAACATCCTTATTAGCTAAAAACATGACCCAAGTAAAGTGAGAGTAATCATCAACAATTACGAAAACATACTTTTTTTCTTCGATGCTTGCAATTCTTGTAGGACCAAGGAGGTCCATTTGAAGAAACTGTTGAGGTTTGGTGATTGACACAATATCTTTAGACAGAAAAGAGTTTTTATTTTTACTTACCCATTTGGCAGGCATCACAGATGTGTTCCTTTGTATAATCCATTTTTGATAGTCCAATGACTAATTCTAGTTTTACAAGTTTTTCAATTAGTGTCATGCTGGCGTGATCCAATTTTTTGTGCCAAATTCATGGATCTTCAGAGATAGAGATCAAAAAAATGTGATCAATTGGTCCTTTGACTGAGTCAAGGATATAAACATTTTTGTCTCTGCTTGCTTCTGGGAAGATTTTTTTTTCCAGAATCATCTTCAATAATGCACCTATTTTTCTTGAATCTTACTTTCTGGCCGGAGTCACAGAGCCGACTATGCTCAGCAGATTATATTTTAATCTTTCATAAGATAAACGTTATTGATATCATAAGATTAATTAAATGAAATAATTTTAATACCGATAACAATTCCAGTGGAGTTATCTCTAAAACGAATTTTTCCACCACTAAAATTGTAACTCATTTGAATAGACTTTTGTTGCTTGTCATGTGATTTGAACATGCATTGTCTAGATACTATTTACCTTTTGTTTTTGCGTGGTGTTCCGGCAAAATAAGATTTTTATTCATTTTTAGGTACCCAAACAGTTTCGGGTCCTTTTTTGTTAGAACAATCTATAGCTTTCCAAACCATATTGGATGACCTTGAGTGATGAAACCTATATCTAAAATAGGTATGACCACGTTTTCCGCAATAGTAACACGAGATTTTATTAGTTTTGTCAGAGCTAGACAAACTAAAATATTCGCTTTGAGAACTAGTTGACTTGTTAGAATAAAAAGACATATTTTCTCTAGGAGAATTTCGAGAATTTTTTAATAGATTTTTCAATTCAAGATTTTCTTCATCCAAGAGGTCTCTTTCAACAGTGCAGACTTCAAATTTGATTTCCAAAACTTTGTTTTCACCTTGAATGGTCCTAATGTTCTCAAAGGACCTTTTTAGATCTGCAATGACTTGATCTAGTAAAGCTCTTAATTCAAGATAGTTTCAACAAAAATTAGTTCTTACCTGACTTGACTCATCAATGGCCATGAAGCAAATAATTCTAGATTCGTCTTGATCAAATTCATATATGTCTTCGTCGCTCCATCTGTTGAATGCCTTATTTTTCACTTGTCCTTGGGGATATCTTCTTTTAGTTTCAGGGCATTCGCTTGCAATGTGTCCAAATTTATTGCATTCATAGCACCTTCCATCATTTCGATTGTAATTAGTAATTTGCTTATTTCTAGAATACTTTTTCTTACCTCTTCGTTCATTTTTGTTGTGTTTGAAGGTTTCCATAATAGATTTTGTGATCAGGAAAATTTTGATTTTCATCAGTAGCTTTGAATGCAACATACTTTTTCTTTTCATCATCTTTCCCCTTTTTGTTAGATGATTTTTTTCAAGCATAATCAAATCTCCTCAAACTTCATTATATGTGAGATTTTTTAGGTTCATGCTTTCAAATGCAACAACTTTGGTGTGCCATTGAGGAGGCAAACTTCTGAGTATTCTCCTTATGTGGTCAATAGGGGGATATTCTTTTCCTGTAGCTTTGAATTCTCCAATGATTTTGCTTAGACGAGCAAATATATTTTAAACAGGCAACCGAACTATCAATGCCAACAAGTCACAAATGACTTGGGGTCGCTATAGGAACACTCTAACAGACGCAAAATACGCAGTTACACTAAAATAACCTGGAGGATCATTACAGACTTCCATGTTCTTGAAGGAATTCATTTTATTTATGTATATTTTGGCTTATCCCGTATTGTTTCTATTATATTATTATTCTGATGTTTAGTTTCTTCCCATTTATTCATTACTAGCTGTTTCGGGTTTCGATTGACTCATCTACTAATGGGACATAGTAGATGTCATCACGACTCGAGCAATCATATTGTGTCAACATGACACAGGTTAAAATTAATGGATAAAATTTAATTAATCAAAGGAAGATTCTTACCATAGTTTAGATAATTAATATTTTAATATATATGCTTACTTGAAGCATTACAATATATATGTGGCACAACCCTTTGTACTTTTTACAAAGCTAAGACTGGTGTTGAAGTCAATGTGTCTTTCAACTCTTGAAAGCTTGTTAAACCACTGAAATTTAATTGTGTTTTGGATTAATTTAGTCAATAAGAAAGCAATAGAAGGAAAGTCTTCGATAAATCTTATGCAACAATATGCTAAACCCAAAAAAAAACTTCCAACCCTGTAGAAGTTGTGGATCTAGCCAAACTTTTAACACCCTCAATTTTTCGAAAATCAACCCTAATGCCTTCATGGGAGACCACATGACCAATAAGTGCTATAAAATTCAATGAACACCAATTTCATCTAGTCTGAAGAGACCATTGGAGACCACAAGATATATATGTTATACAATGATATATATACATACGTTTTTGTTTGTATTTTTCGGAGTCACATCTAAGCTTACGAAATTTTATATAGGAACCAAATTTGAATGTAGTAAATAAACGCCAATGTTATCTAGTCTAATGAGAAATTTACTTAGCTGGGGAATCTCAGCGTATGGTTGTCAAATCAACAACAACATCCACTAAGGATGTGTTTGGCATGGACAGAAAATATTTGTTGAAGAGAATTTTTTTAGTTTTTTCATGTTTGATTGATAAATTTTTTTAAAAAGTACTAATTAAAAAAATAAATATCTTAAAAATAAAAACATAACTTTTTTCAAATAAAAAAAATATGAATAACGTTTCATATTGTTTATCTCCTTCCTATTGACAACTATTTATTTGTTATTGTAAGTCATTTGAACATGATGTGAATTAACAAAAAAGCTCTACATTATCAGCGGAAAAAATAAATAACCAAAAAAATGTCACACGCTTTTGCTAAAAGTATACAGAAACGCGACACGACGACGATTACATGGCATTTCATTGTACAAACACAATGCGATGAAACAAAGAAACAAAATCTTGGTTTTGACTACCTTGGACTTCCAACCAAAACCAAAATCTTTCAAAACCTGTCTATTGGATGACAAAATCCTACATTGTTTTTCCTAAATTTACCATTTTTTTACCATAATGTACTTTAATTTTCTTTTCAAACAGTCCTAGCCTATCAGCACCCAACCTTGACATGTAGGTAGATTTCTTGTATTCATGCCATGTAAATTCCTTGTACAAACTTTCTTCTCCTTCTTCCATTAAACAAGATAAAGGTACTATTTTTTCATTCAAGGGTGGCCCACCAAAATAAATCATTGATAACCTTGACTTTATACTGTTGGCCAAGACTCTATGTCTCACACTCTTAAACCTCCCATTAGTCATTACCTGCCATCAGAACACACACACACACACAAAAAAAAAACAATTAAAATAAACTGACCAGGAAAGAATTACTAGCAGTTGTTGGAGTTAAATTTAACACACTATTTCTATTAATTTATATTTATATTGAGTCTTGAAAAATAAACTTATAATTGACTTGGCTATTTTAACACACTATTTCTATTAATTTATATTTATATTGGATCTTAAAAAATAATTTAAAAATAAGTAATTAATACTAAAAATAAAATATGAAGAAAAAGAATTTTTTTTTGATGACTAGTAAAAGTAAAAATTTATTTTTGAAATATTGGACCAATAAAAGTAAACAAAAGGAGTAATAATTAGTTTTTCCCTTTTAAAATTTTCGAGTTCAGTATTTTCAAAAAACTAAAATTTGGAGGTTTTGTTTTTTTTTCTGGTCACATGAAAAATGTTAGCTCAAAAAAGTCACATGAAAAATGTCACTACTAGTAATTATTACCTGAAGGGAATCACCAACAATGATGAAAAATGAGTGCTCATCAGGTGGAACTGAGATCCATGTACCATCTCTGAGGGAGATTTGAAGTCCAGTTGTATTATTAGACCTTATAACAGATATTACTTGTGGGTCTGTATGTTCACCAAAACCAATAAAATTTCTACCATCACTTAATGCTTCAATTTCTGTGCATGGTGGATAGTGGTTTACCCTAAAACAAGAGTCACTCTTTTCATCTCTTAGCAACCTACTCAGCACATTCTTTGGCTCAATGCTCAAACCATCTGCTATCTTTTCCAGCACAACACATGCTATATTTCTAACTGCTGTCACATATTCATTCAGACCATACCTGTACATAGACACAAAAATATCGGAGAGTAAGTGAAAATACTATTGAATGAAAAAAAAAATGAAATTGCTACTTATTTTTTTTTTTGACATAAGGGAATTTCTTACTAGTATCACTTGTAGGAGTGGAATCCTAAATGTAGAAATCGAAGTTAACTTGTGAATTTAACACGAGTTTAACTTGCAAAATGAGAAAATATTTATCTTAATTATTGAAATAATAATGTTAGATAAGTTTTTAAATATTTCACCGATATTAATTTTAACGACTAAAACCAAGTATTTTCTAGCTCTCAACTCAATTGTTAAGAATAAATAAAAGTTAAAATTTCAAAAAAAGAAAATATTAGCTTTTGGAATACATAATCAAAATATAAAATTTTTAAATCGCATGTGTGAATATATCCGTGAAACCAGAAAAGAAAAAAAAAAAAAAGAGCAAATATTGATGTAGTAAGAAAAATTCTTGGACACGTTCTTGATTTTGTGAATATCGTTTGTTGTTCACCTCGTCTTAATTTCTGTAGTTTTGAGACTGAAATTCTTAAATTTTGACGGTAAGTTAATTGAAATAAAATTATATATTTGAAAATCATTCAAAAAATACTAATATATTTCTTTCATTAAAAAAAAGTTATTATTTGACTTGTTACAAAATTTAAGGAAAAAAAATAGTTTTCTGATTTTAAAATAAATTATGTTAAACGTATCAAAATATTATTTAATTATATGGCTCTAAACATGTCGCATGAAAACATAAAAAATAAAAATTATACCCGAAAAAACTATTCTTTTTTAAATGGCAAAAGTAATATAACTTAAAATAATTAACTACTTGAAATATTTTCTTAAAATAATTAACAACCTGTAATACTGACTTTCAAAATTCAAAGGGTGCCAAAGAGATTGAAAGTGAAGAAGTATACACATTGGGAAATTTCTAGACATTACCAGAAAAGCTGTGAATTTTGAGGAATGCTGAGGGATTTCTCTGAAATGAATCCAGCGTTTATAGCAAAGAGAAGATATTCAACCCAACCGACATCACCGTTTGATCCAATTCTTTTGTTACCATAACCATAAGGGCTAGCAGCACCAACTTTGTCCTTCTCAAACTGTGGCAAATTGAAGAACTTGGCTGCATCACTTTCCAATTTTATAATCGTTTCATCAGAAACACCGTGATTAACAACCTTAAAGAATCCATATTCTTGACATGCTTTTATAATAAGGAATTTAGCTTGAGGATCTAACAGGTCAATCACTGGAATAATATTACTACTATTATCACATGTAGACTTGCATGTCGTCCTAAATATGTCTGAAGAATTTGGAAGAATTGATTGAGATGAAATCACCATATCTGAGAGGATCAAAAATAAGATTATCTTTTTTTTTGAGTAACGCATGAGTGCAAAGGTAGGAGGCGTTACAAACTATATATACAGTACAAAGGAAAGCCATCTGGGGCTTAGTGACAGATGTTCTGCTGTATTAGCTACGCAGTCTATGCCATCTGGACTTGACTTTATTTTTACATTTTTATTATTATTATTTGTTTGGTTTAAAGAAAACGATAATAAAGAGGAGAAAAAGTTTTTTTTTTTTTAAAGATGCCGAAATTGTGAATACTGTCAAGTAAATGTTGCTAATCTAGTAACATTGAAGACATGGTTTACCAAAACAAAAAACATTGAAGACATGTAATGTAGACCAAGAATAAATCCTGTAACGGTCGTTTGGTTGATTATTTAGATCAATATAGATATACATTTAGATATATATAATTTAATTTCATTAACATATTTTCCTTAAATAATACAAATTTTAAATGACTAGGTAAGAAAAAATAACTGTAGCTTTACTAATAATGCAATGTGTAGTCGGCCACATAAGGAAAAACACAACTCATGCCTAAAGTTGCATTTGGTTGGCGTATTAAATAATATCAACAATAAATTAAAAGAGATTTTATCTATTATTTCATACACCATAAAATTGGTGTTGGGTCTAAGTAAAGTGTGAATTGGGAAATGGAGAAGGAAAGACAAAGGAAAAATGTGGGGGAACCAATGAAGG
>JBCEWC010021451.1:0-10463 GCA_038996855.1 Solanum aculeatissimum | reverse complement strand
TGATAATGTGTTATGAAATTATAAAGTATGAAGAAGAAAAGTAGAGAGAAGATTTCTTATTGCTCTTGAATAATATTCAGTTTCACTACAAATTAAATATGTTTATAACACAATTTAAAATTTTGATTTTTAAAATTTCATCAATGTCATATAAATTGTGACAGAGAGCGTAACATAAAATGTAGTAACTATAAGTCTAATAATTAATAACTTAAAATTTTTAAAGTACATATAAAAAATTTATTGGCATCACAAAAATCGAGATAAAGCAATATATACTGGGCCCGTGAGAGCACGGTGCTTGTAACCAGTAGAATTATAGATGATCAAATTTAGTGACAGTCTCACAGAGCATCTGAAGTGGTATATACAAGAGGTGCAAGTTCCCCAAGTAAGAATACTTGGGGTATGTTTGGTTTGGAAGAAAATGTTTTCCCATTTTCTCATGTTTGGTTGGCTTAAATGTTTTGGAAAAAGTTTTCCAAATTAACTCATTTTTCTCAAATTTAAGGAAAATGACTTCCTTACAAAAATTAAGGAAAACATTTTCCAAAACTTTTATTCAATTTCAAATTAATTTTTTTAATCTCATTCATACCACCATCCGTCTCCCCAAAAAAATTATTTTTTTAAAAAAAATAAAATAAGATTAAAATTTATTTTTTAAATTTTTTTTCACATTTTGAAAATTTTATCTTTTTCACTCATTCCTATTTCGACCCACCCAACTCCACCCCCTCCTCCCAAAAAATAATTTTAAATTCTTTTAAAATATTTTGAAAATCTCAATTTCTTACTCCACCCCCAGCCTCCCACCCAACTCCCCGTGCCCCCACCCAACACCATCCCCACCCCCATACAAAAAAAATTAAAAGTTTATTTTTAAAAAAAAATTAAATTTTAAAAATTTCAATTTTTTACTCCAATCCATTCACCCGGTACCCCTAGTCCCACCCCCACCCCCCATACAAAAAAAAGTTAAAATTTATTTTTTTTTAAAATTCAAATTTTAAAAATTTTAATTTTTTACTCCACCTCGCCCCCACCCCCATAAAAAGAACTTAAATATTTACTTTTAAAAAATATTTCAAATATTTTCATGTCAGAAATTATTTTCCTACAATATTTTTTCATTCTCTCGCTAAAAATGGAAGTTTTTTTCTAAAAAATATTTTTATTCATTAACCAAATAATATAAGATATTTTCCAGAAAATATTTTTCACTCACCAACCAAACGTGACAAAATGAAGTAGAAATCAATTCATTTTCCAGGAAAACATTTTCCTCCATATCAAACACACTCTTAATAGTAGGTAGTACTTTGTTTTTGATACTGCAGTCGACCAAACCTGGGGAAAAGGACTCTCATGTATTTACTAAAACTACTTTTGGTACAAATTTCCAACCTAAAGCATAAATTTAATTTATAGAGACAGTCGATACTCCCATCAGTATATACGCAGTACAAGCATGTTGTATGGCAATCAAAAGTAAGTTTTGGACTAGTTTTTTTCTTATGAATGTCAGACACTTCTTGGTTCTTTTCTTCCCAAGCAAACATGAAGAGATCACCAATCCAAGCTTATATTCCTCGAAATATAAAGTTTGTCAATGTATTCGATGATTGGCAGTGAAGCATCAATGTATCTTCTCATTTCTCTCTCCGCTGAATCATCTGATACAGTAGCAACGATAAGTAATTTAACCTTAATTCTAACGAGATTCAAAGAAACTTGAAACATTTTCAGGAGGGCAAATATGAATGCCTTCCCTACTATACACATAACTTTGCTGCCAAAACAAGTCGAATCTATCGTTCGTCTTGCTAGTTCATTAACATATTTCATATATTTGCAGCAAGGGTATAAATCCTGAAGTAAGAACGTATGAGACATCATTTCAAATAGAAAAAATGACTAATCAGTGAGACATCATTATCCTTGTAATTGGCAGAAACAAGTGGTGTTCGGATTCTAATAGCAGAAGTCAAACCCATCATCTAGCTCATTTAGAGTAAGATTCAAAATACAATAAAAAACGAACCCCAAAGTCCCAAGTAGTAATGTAATCTATTTGGAATGATGTCTCGTATGCAACATATCTCGCTGATAGTCACTTTTTCTAATGTGCAGTGCTTGAAAAACTAGTATACCATATCCTAATTTGAATGAATCAAAAACAAAAATCTTGAATTCCGTGGATAAAGTAGAATCATACAACAAATTATGTAATAATGTGACAGAAAGTAAACTTACCGGTCTCATTTAGCTTCATAAGAAGTTGGTCCCTCGTTGGAAGAGCACACATACCAGCAGAGACAGCAGTTCTCACAGCCCATGTATGATAAGGTGCACAAACTTTTGCATACGCCATTGAAGCAGCTTCTTTCAGGGAGTCGTCACTAAAGAGAAACTATAAGGATTAGAGAGCGTTAAAAGGGAAAAAAGATAAAAGCTTATATATAAGTGTCAGGAAGAAACAAAACACATTAATTTAGAGAGAATTGAAACCTTGAAATAGAGACTCAACTTTGTTTGCATGTCTCTGAATTGTATAAACAAAACTATACAAGGCCATTATTTACTTCATATTTGATAAATCATATTTTACTTCTTTTCTTATGTACAAAAATATCCTTCATCACTACGTGGGGATCAACATTTACTTCAATGTAAGTGCCCAGTGGGTAGTGTTTCCCAGATTAATTTACTCATGGAGTAAAAACCTAAAGATATGAAAAGCATTTTGGGACTTCTCTTTCTATTTTCTCTAATTGCTTCTAAATTTATCATCTCATTCATAAATTGAAACAAGCCAATTAGGAAAGTTGGAATTTTTACTTGTCAGAAAAACTTGGATGTCTACCAGTGACTCAGTGAGTTTGTTTGATTCCAGAAATCATCAAGCAGCTTTGTTGTGAATTCAAGACAAGAACAAAAATTGTTAATGCAGTATGACACTCTTATAGAAGTGACCTGAATCCATCAAGCTTTTAGGCATAAGTAAACTGTTGAATTTTAATTAAAGACAAGGTGAAATTCATTCTTTTATTTCTAGTAACAACTTTTAGCATAGAGTAGTCTAAAAGTATATGAAAACAATAACTGGGCACATTCCATAAAAAGATTTGAAAACAATAAGACAACACACTTGGTTACGCCAGTAATCTAAGCACAACATCAGTTAGAAAAAAATATAATAGGAAATAACATCTATATAAGAAGAAGAGAGTAAAACGTACTAGGTTGAAAGAAAATTCTGAAACAAGGCCCTGATTAGGTCTAGACCCTGACGAACTCTACGTAAATTGCGTGAAAGGCTTCCTGGTGTTCTCACTGTATCATTTCTAACATCATAATCAAGGATACTGTTCAAACTTCCAAATATTTCTGAAGCTTCTGCAAGATCACGTACCTGAAAGAGACATTCATGCTTAAAACAAAAGGTATGCGTGGAAGACATCAGAACCAATAAAAAATTACATAGATTGTCAAATGATTGAGAACTACTAAAAGAAAACACAATCTCATACTGCATAAATGGAATGTAGTTGCCTAATCATAACAAATTTTAATTTCCCAATAACAAATTAATCAATCAACTTTGCCTCATCAAAATATTAGTTCAACTCTCCCTATATAGTCCTTTCTATCTATTATGCTATATTCAGGTTCATTTATTCCAACATTAAACATTGCTTGTCTTGTAAAGTAAAGTAGGGATATTAGAAACTTGAGGTCCTCTTATCGTCACATGTATCATTAAGAGGAAGCATTTCTACATTTAATTGAACCATCTATTTAGAAAAATACCCCAAAAGGTAAATATCTAACTCTTGGCTCTTCAGTAGCATATAGCTTGATTCAAGTGATTGCAGTAAAGACAAAAATGAAAGACTGATTTGAGCTCATGACTTAAAGAGTTTGTAAACAATTTTCATGAACTACGCAGCAAACATGTTAGTTATCAAAAAAAATGTTAAAGAAGAATGTAATCTGAGATGAGGCCAAAATGGAAGGTTGCAAGTGAATGGGGGGGGGAGGAATTTGAAAGGAAATTCATCCTTGAGCAGCGAGGTAAACTGATATTCCTAAGACATAAAGAAAACACTTTCAGTGAAAAAGCATCAATACCGGATAACCAAGAAGAAAGATTTTAAATCTTTTGATGATATCTACAAGCAAAACAAAGACCTCATAGTACAGGCTAGGGCATAGCTATAGCTGAAGCCTTTTGCCGAAGACTTATAAGATGATGACTTGTATGGACCCCATGAACTTTTGTCACTGGATTTGTACTGAGAGTTAATATCAAAAGAGATAAACTTCTTTAACACTATGTTATTTTGGTATATCCTGAATATTGCACATAATCGTACAACAACAACAATATACCCAGTGTAGTCCTGTAAAATGGGATTTGAGGAAGGTAGAGTGTACGTAGACCATATTCCTATCTTAGAGGTAGAGAGGTAGTTTGTGATTGACCTTTGCTCAAGGAATAATAGTCCAAAGCAGTCCAAAAAAAGAAGTAACTAGGGTGACAACGCCATATCTAGTTGAGGGGCATGTTATCACACTTTTCTCCTCTGGGTATCAACCAGTCACATTTCAACTTCCAATCAATTGACTAATTTTTGTAACTGTTGGCATATTCATTAAGAAATTTACAGGCTGAGTCAAATACTAATTGTAAAGTAGTTGCTCATGTTGTTTTTATATTTCAAATATGAGGAAAATTCATTTGAGGCAGATAACACAGTATGCAACTTACTTCAAGTGTTGTGCATAATGGTTCGACGATCTTCTTGAAATAATTATAACAACAAGAACATTTTTTCACTTAACTTCTTAGAAAATTGACTAAACATCCCATAATTGCTTCCTAAAAACTGAATAGGATTAAATTGACCTGTTAGACTCAAGACACGAGCTACATATGATAAAGGTTAAACTAGGTAGACATATCCCTGGCAGAATAGCCCTGACATGCGACCATTACTATGGCCTACACAAACATTAGGTCACCTCGTGTAACATTCTTCTCTGAAGCTTAATATTTCCCAAGAATAACCGTACTTTTCACCAATAAAGTTTTACTTTCAGGTGTTAAATAAATAAATCCAAGCCACAGGTCTAATTTGTAGCTCATGAACTCTAATCAAGTTAGAACAACTTCTTTATTCAATTTTCTTTCAGGTGCCTACCAGTGGAATAGGTGATGTAATAACCCTGAGAACCAAGGTATTAATCCATCCAAAGGCAAAATTAGGTGAATTCTTCCATCGGTCTTAGTTAGTAGACAGAGTACCCAATATTTGTGTTGGTTGGAAGAGCGCACATACCCAATGGATTAGTTAAGGTGTTTCATGTACAGGGTTTATTCATCATATCATTATTTAGAAAGAGTATCAGAAACCTAAACACACAAAAGCAATAAAGCCGTCATGGAATATTTGACCTACATTTGATTTAAAAAGTATTGTGGTCGGACCATATACGAGGGATGCTAATTCTTATTATAATGTTGTTTAAAAGATAGGCCTTAAGCATTCATGGCACTGATTAGGGACAAACTCTTGGTAAGTAAACCCATCGTTTTGCAGGAGGAATTAGAACATGAGCACGCTAACCACAGAATAACAATTATGGAAGGGATACCATTTCGATTTCAAAATTCTAAAGCTCCTCTATGATCTTTAGCATGTTTTAAGGGGAAATGACTTTGGAGATATGCAAATCACTTAAATTGATTTCTTAGCGAAGAAACAGAGTTCATTCCTAGTTTCGCTAGCTTGTAAGCAATGAACTATTATGTCAATATTAGTATCTATGTAATAGCCACAATTTTCTAACACATCTCAATAATACGTCAACCCAACCTATTTGTTGAGTCCCATATGGTTTTCGGAGTTTCTCACCTCATGAGGTAGCTTTGAGGACCAATTATTTTTTTTATCATAGTATCAAGCGGAGATCCAAATTAATTCATTGGATACTTGATGTAAAGCCCCATTCATATTGTTCAGCGTTGGGGTGCAAGGTGTTGAGTATGACAGATAGGACTACATATATGCAAAAATCTATTTGGGGATCCTTTGACAAACAATGGAGAAGAATAAAAAAGGGTAATAAATAAGTAATCTTGTCTAACACACCTTAGAGACGTATTCAAGCTCAGCAAATTTAAAAGCGATCCCTAGGGATCCAAAGAGGACAGAAACAAGGGAACAAGCATCACAAAAAGGCTTGAGCATAAGATCATGGTAGCGGTTATGCGATGAAAGCTCCTCAAATGCCTCAGCAATGGCAGATAATGGTGTCCCTGTCCCTGCATCCTCAAATCCATCATCCTCATCCATTGTAATTTTCCTTCACAATCAACAACATGCTTTCATTTTCCAAACATAAATTGTAACTTAGTAATATGATAATAATTAAAATTCTTTTTTCTTTCGATCCTACTGCTAAAACTGAACCATATTTCTCTCAAATGTTGTTGCCTTCTTTTGAAAAGGGAGTAGAATTGGAGGGCCATTTTTCTTGGTTCTGCTAAGATTCCGGTTATTTGAACTAACTCTTTTATTACACTACAACATATATTATTTTTTCATATCAATTTATATAACCCTAGGATAATTGGCCATATATATATTTTAATATTAAAATTAATAAAATACTCTAAAGTTATTAAGTTTTTTCTATATAGAAAATTTAGCATTATAGGTTTATCCGAAGAACTTTTATTAATGTAATGTTGTTAAATTTCTTGTTATTTTCAATTATATTTTTGGATTATAACATTATTTCTCGATATAATTGTGTTTTTCAATAATGTTTCTACTCTCAAACTTGAATGTTAAATTACTATAATATCCCCAATATAAAAATCAATTTATTATATTTTTTATATATTATATTTATTTAATTATTTTATATTATATTAAAAGTAGATAATTTTTCACATTGAAAGATTGTGGTTTTTCCAAGGAACTGTGACTTTTGCAAAGAGGTGTGGCTTTTTCAAAGGATTTGACTTTTCCAAAGGGTTTTAACTTTTTCGAAGGATTGTGACTTTTGCAAAGAGTTGTGACTTTTCCTAAGAATTGAGCCTTTCTCGAAGAGTTGTTACTTTTCTAAAGCAGTTACTATAATACCCCAACTTAAAAATTAATTTAGTATATATTTTTTATTACATTATATTTATTTAATTATATTGTATTGTATTGTATTGAAAACAGATAGTTTTTCACTTTGAAGGATTACGATTTTTTCGAAAGGTTGTGACTTTTTAAAGGAATTGTGACTATTTCGAAAAATTATATGGTTTGTGACTTTTCCGAAGAGTTGTGACTTTTTCGAAGGGTTGTGACTTTTTCAAAGGGTTGTGATTTTTCCGTATGCTTGTTACTTTTTCAAAGAGTTGTGACTTTTTTGAAAAATTATGACTTTTACGAAGAGTTGTGACTTTTTCGAATGGTTGTGACTTTTCCGAATACTTGTTACTTTTCCAAAGGGTTGTAACTTTTTTGGAAAAATTATGACCTTTTCAAAGAGTTTTTTTCGAATGGTTGTGACTTTTCCTAAAGATTATGACTTTTTCGAAGGATTGTAACTTTTTTGAAAAATTATGACTTTTTCGAAGGGTTGTAACTTTTTCAAAAAATTATGAATTTTTCAAAGAGGTGTGACTTTTTCAAATGATTGTAACTTTTCCAAAGAGTTGTGACTTTTTCGAAGGGTTGTGACTTTTCCAAAGGGTTGTGTTTTTTCTGAAGGGTTGTGACTTTTCTTGAGGAGTTGTGACTCTTTCAAAAAATTATGACTTTTTTTAATGATTATGATTTTTCCAAAGGGTTGTGATTTTTTTTTTGAAGGATTGTGACTTTTTTGAAAGGTCGTGGCTTTTTTTAAAAATTGTGATTTTTTTTTAATGGTTGTGACTTTTCCAAAAGGTTGTGACTTTTTTGAAGGGTTGTAAATTTTTTAAAAATTTGTGACTTTTTCGAAGAGCTGTAACTTTTTCAAATGGTTGTGACTTTTTCAAAGTGTTGTGACTTTTTTGAAGGATTGAGACTTTTTCGACGGGTTGTAATTTTTCTGAAGGGTTATAACTTTTTCGAAGGGTTGTGACTTTTTCGAAGGGTTGTGACTTTTTTGAATGGTTGTGACTTTTTTGAATGGTTGTGAAGAGTGAAAGTACCGTTTAATCAGAAGCAACATTTTTTTGAGTTTTTAAAATTTTGTTGGACTATTTAATTGATTTTAAAAATATTAAATTATTTAAGAAAATAAATAAATAAGAATTATGTGAGAGCTCCACGTAGGCGAACTCCCAATCCTCTTATATATATATATATTCTGATTAAAAATTATTAACTTTATTCTCAGTAAGGGTTATTCTCTCAATTGTATAACATCCTCAATAGATTAGCTCGTAAAGTCCTAGGAAAATTTGAAAGACATCTGTAGGCAAAAGGCCGTTTGTAGTGTCTAAATCCCGGGTGGAGCTAAAGACGACTGATGTTATACTATAGGTTAAGAGAAAGAGCTGAAAAGGATAAAATGATAGTTTAAAGGATAGAATATATTTGTCAAAACATATAATATTACCTATAATAGAAAAAGTATAACTGAACTATATGAAAGATTTTGAAGTTTGGCAAAAGAGAAGTAAGACATATTATAAGATAAAGCTTGTTAAAAACCCCCACCATATTAAGTAGACTCTTTAAGATTTTATATAAGAAAGTATAAGAAGCTCTCAATTATATTATACAAGATACCAGACCCCGTCTCAGACCCCTTTCTCAATTTGGTATCAAAGCCTTGGATCTTTCTTAAGAACTAAAAAGTTAATGAGACAATCGTTATTAGGAAAACATTATAGAGAATTAATAAGGCATAAAAGAATAATAAGTAAAACCCTAAGAACTATAAAACAGTATCGAAGAGATCTATTACATATTTTAGGACAAATTCTTGATTTAGAACAAACC
Source organism: Solanum aculeatissimum (assembly GCA_038996855.1). NCBI lineage: Eukaryota > Viridiplantae > Streptophyta > Magnoliopsida > Solanales > Solanaceae > Solanum > Solanum aculeatissimum. The sequence goes on along the minus strand of JBCEWC010021451.1, from coordinate 1,464 downwards.
AATAATATACAAAATCCTTTAAAGCCAGAAATAGCAATAGAATTGAGCAAACTAAAACAAGAGATAGAAATAGAATTAATTCGGAATAGACAACATTTCGAACAATTTGACGAAGAAAATAAAAATCTAGTTTATAATTTAGAAAGATTACCATTAGGATAAAAAGTATACCACTAAGATTACATACTACCAAGACAATCAATAGATATATGGAAAACAGTCCTTTTGCAAAACAAATAAAGTATAATTTATGGTTATATAATAGAGAATTAATACAATTATCAGAAAGAAGAAAAATTAGAAATTCCTTAAAGAACTTCTTAAAATCACTTCAAGAATATAAAGACTTAGTAATAGGAACATCAGATTGGAAATACGGTTTGGTAAATCGTGATCTAGTGTCTATAGTAAGAAACGAAGAATTAATATCAGGAATAACTTGGGAATTAGAATATTTAGACGGTGTAATACAAAACTTTAAAGAAAGAATACGAAGATATAAAGAACAACCTATTTGGATTCCTTTAGGATAAGACTATAATAAGTAAAGATAGATAATTTAAAAAATCTAGATTATTTAGATTTAAAAATCCCTTTAGAAAAGAAATATAAAAGATTAAAAGATAATTCTTTAGTTAGATGCAATTTTAATATAGGAGACCATTTGTTGCATGGTGAAAATCCACAACTTAGTACAAATACTGATTTATTAATTATATTAGGAGAAAATTTACAAAAAGAAAATAATAGAATTATAGACCTATTAAATAGATTAGAAAGAAAGGTAGAAAAATATGACGTAGTAATAAATAGGATAGAACAAAATCTAGAATTCTTAAAACATCAAATAGACAATACTCGAATAACTAATTTAGATAACACAGACATTAGTAAACTGTTAAGAGAAATAAAAGATATAATACTTTCATGAATGATCCATTATACCAGACAATATTAAAAAAGTTAGAAAAAATTCAATCAAGTCCAGAAGGTTTATCAGATCACCATCCTCAGAGTAGAACTGACCAAATTATAATAAAATAAAATAATACCATAATATTATTATTAATCGAACTAAACACAAAGTTAGAAATCCTTACAAAGAATAAAGTCCCAGTAACCCAAGAAACTGGAATAGAAGAATTAGTGACCTAATTAAAAAGAATAGAACTAACTCCTCAAAAGGATAGACCATTAAAACAGAAACAACCATGAAAATATTTCCAAGTAGGAGAAGAAACAACAGCCAAAGAAAGAGCAATTCCTCTACCAAGATAAACTAAATACTAATTTCTTAACTAGAATTATGAATCCTAGACCATCTACTAGCAATAGACAATTAGAAGAAGTAATTGATATAGACAGAGATATAGAAATTTTTCAGCAAAACCAACTCAAGTTATTAAACCCAAAAGTCTTATATCAGACCCAGAGATTTGAACCTAAAGTTCAATTATACAGACA
>JBCEWC010021450.1:0-10464 GCA_038996855.1 Solanum aculeatissimum | reverse complement strand
GGGTTAGGGTTCTTAGGATCTTCAAGGATGAAAGAGAATCCTTGAATCAAGTCCCACATACCTTAATCCAAGCAACTGGCTAACAATATCAAACTTAATCAAGTCTTCTTCCCCAAATTCTTCAAGCTAGCTCCAATAGAAGTCAAGAGAGCCTTAAGATTTCAAGAGAGAGTGTAGGGGAGTTCTAATGGATGAAATAGGGTTTGGGGAATAATTAAGGGGCTTAGCATACCTTAAGGGACTAAAAGGGGGTTTAGGGAAATATTAAGTCACGAAAATACCATTAATAAACTTGAACTTTTCACTAAAAACAACACCCAAATAGAAGCAACAGTGGCATCAAATTGTCACACGGGCCGTGTAACGTGCTGTTAAGTTGTACTTAGCCAATTTTCCACACGAAATCTCGGAGGGCTCTCTATCACGTTTGACGAGCAGCCAATTGGACCGTCTAAGCTGAAACTACCCATGTCATGTACCGTATGACCCTCCTTAACTTCAAAAACATCAAGCAAGCCATGGCCTAGCCACTGCCTCACTTAACGAGGCAGTGAACAGGCCGTTAAATGCCAAATGACCCATTAAGGGTCCCGTCAACCTACACTTAGATTTGGGGTGGTTCTAAGTCACCCTAAGCTCACTGTAACATCACACGACACCCTAGACGGACCGTTGAAAATTTAACGGTCCGTGTCAATGTCCTTGGCCATGTTTCCGAGCCTATCTCCAATGGCTTCCAAATTTTAGACAGTTTCACTGTTTGGGCCATATCTCCTTCATCCGATACATAATTTGAGTGAAACCACTTTTGTTGCAAATCTAACCCAATTATATTCAATTTGATATGTAGTAGCTCACATGGTTCATCCCACATCAAAGGTTATAACTATTTGAAGTTGACTATCAAAAATGTCCCTCTATGCCACTTTCTAGCCCGATTTGCATTTGGCAACTTAAACTCAACCTGTGTCCACTAAAACTCATACATGTCTTGTAGTACATCATAGAATGCCAACCATAATTATATTTCGAAATTTTTTGAGTTGTTACAGCAATGTAGGTCACCAGTTGCATGGTTTGAAATGGGAGAGATGTCCTTAATTGGACCAAATTGGTACTTAATTCTTTGGAGAAGCTAAAAGTCATAAGAGAAAAATTAAAGGCTTCACAAAGACATCAAAAGTCATATGCCAATGTAAGAAGAAGAAAATTAGAGTTTAATGAGGGTGATTTGGTATATTTGAAAGTTTCCCAAATGAAAGGGGTGATGTGTTTTGGCAGGAAAGGAAAATTGAGTCCTAGATATGTGGGACTTATGAGATAGCGAAGAAAGTTGGGAATATAGCCTATGATTTAGATTTGTTTATGGGATTAGCTATGGTTCATTCGATGTTCCATGTTTTGATGTTAAGGAAATGCAAGGGTGACCCTGATGCTATTGACCATTATATGATGTGACTATTGAAGAAAACTTTACTTATGAGGAAGAACCGGATAAGATCTTAGATCGACAAGTAATGAAATTGAGGAAATAAAGAGGTTGCATCTTTCAAGGTGTTATGGAGAAACCACTAAAGTGAAAGTTATACATGGGAGGCTGAGGCGGATTTGATGGAACGATACCCTTATATCTTTCTTTCTACTCAATCTTAAGGTACTTAATATGAACTATTCCTTCTAAACTCTCACAAATATGTAACCCTTGGTATGTTGTATGCATACATGATCATGAAATTATTTTTGAAAGATATTTGATGCATAAGTTTAATGATTTTATGAAAATGATGATTAAGTTGTATTTTTGCATTTTGCTATGATGATGACCATGTTTCAACTCCATTCAAGCATAATTCTGTGTCATTCTAGGAAAAATGGTCCCAAGGAGGAGATATTGTAACACCCAATATGTTTATAAGATTGGGAATGTGTGAAGGCAGAAAATCCTTGAAGGTTTGATTTTACAAGCCCATATACGGCTCGTAAAATAATCTACGGATCATTGGTGACCTCATGAAAACTGCTAGAAAAGGATGGAAATTGAGGGTTCACTGGAAGTTGACTTACAATGCGACAGATGAGGCATGGAATTTTCTATAATCCATAAAATTGTCTCGTAGAAAGAGGCTCAGAGGTATGTGTTTCTATGAGTTGTCTGTGTATTCATGGATTGTGAGCAGCAATTTCAGTAGCTTAACTTTTGTGACACCCTAGTCTACGAGACTCTCTACAAGCCAAATGTCATTCCACGGCCCGTAAGATGGGGTCTCGTGAATGACTTCGATGGTCTTTTAATGAAGGGTATTTTTAACTTTTCTAATCCCCCTACGTCCTAAATTACACATTTTTGGTCTTCTTAACAGCCCTAACTAACCTAGTACCTATAAGAATTATTCCTAATTCATTCACAGACTTTAATTCTCATTGTTTCTCTCAAGGGTTTCCAATATTTCTCTCTGTAAGTCTAGGGTTCCATTGAAGCTAAACCTGAAGGTTGACTAAATTTTTTTAGATTTATCGCCTGAATTTTAAGGATTTTACTTGAGATATGTAGGACTTCACTTATGGATTAGTTTCATTCATGAAGCCCAATCCAAAACCTTGTTTTTATCATAGTTTCATGATGATTTCTTATGGAATTTTAAGCTATGATTCCTAATGCATGGACTATGATTTCTACATGATGATTAAGACTACTTATGCATGAATTATGATGAATTATATGATGTATATGATTTTCAAGGAAAAGTATTTGATTTCAAAGTATACATTATTAGGGATTAATGATTTGATGTGGGTTCCTTGACAAATAATCAAAATCGATTTAATTGCATGTTTTCTCTATAATTCTATCAAATTGCATGATTTTAATCCATTGTATAATCCCACACTTATCCCTAGTCTCTTATGATAAATCTATGAAGTCTCATGATTATGCTTTCAAGTATGTAAAAACATGATTTATGAAAATGATGACGATATGACAATGACAATGATGATGCTATGATGAAGAGAGTAATAAAAATCATAAATGTGTATGATGACAATGTTTAGGTGGGAATATTTATCCACACAATGATGAAAGCACAGTAAATGGACTATTCTCATGATATGATGTTTCATAGAAGCTATGATGACTATTTATGACTTATGAAAACATGAATTTAATAAACTAAAAACTATGGTGAAAGCTATACATATATTTGTATGATTTAAAGTATTTCGTGGGATATGACTTAGCATTGAGAGGGCTTTGATAGATACCATATCCCATAACTATGTGCCACAATAGGAATGATATTTATATTTTTATGCCTTAAAGGTGTGTTAATGGATCCTTTGTCAAGACCCAGAAGTGGGGCCTAGATGTGACATGGCAAAGGAGAACCCGAAAGTCCTCAATCAAGACATCATAGCATCTTTACTCACATTATCGGTTCGGAATCACGGAAATGTAAACACATAACACATAGTTCTAGGGGAAAATAGGGCTTTGGACTCAAGCTATAGGGATGCTATCGAGAATGGGATGCGTATAAATCACATAGCACATAACAAATATTTCTAAGGGGTGGGTAAGTAGGACTCAAGCTATGGGGGCATACCACGTTAGTAGACTTTCCACATAAGCACATTCCCATTATTCACAATCCCATAACATAATCATAAGAATAATTGAAAATCATTCCCATAGACAAATCCCAATAGTCATAACATACCAATAAAACATAATACAATGTGCAAGAGTCTAACATGTCCAACATAGCCTCTACATAAGATAGAGTGGGGCCTTGACATAATTCGGGCTCACCCTCAAGTCATAAAGTATGAAAATAAAACAATAAAAGAAAGAGAAAAGTAGATATTTCCCTTGAACAAAGGGCTCACCACAAGCAATTATCTTCAAGGAGATCACTCGTCATTCAACGGTAGATAGAGGTCATCACTGATCCCTACATGGTTAAAACATGTTGACAAAGAGTATGTCTTAGCACAATAAAGCACTAAGTATGCGGGCATGCAAATGCATGCGCATATGAACCTATAACAACCTACATGACAAGGGCACATACATAGAAGAGAATATAAGAAAGAGCAATATATCAATATGCCATGATTACCATGATGCATGAAATTCCATAATTCTTATAGTATAAAGGGGATGGAACAATAACCGACATCCAAACTCATGTGAGCTACAACATCAACTTGCCCGATGAAGCCTCCCATCGGATCGGAAAAGATTACTTTCTAAAGATAATCTACACCACACATTACGGGCCTCCCATTTTGGTGTGATGGCCACCTTCCTTACGACCCGACCATTTCAGAAGGATTTACAAAACATATCATATCATATCATATCATAATCAAAGAATACCTTATGGGCCTTCTATTTCAGTAGCAAACTACGTTGGCACATAGTTTCGAGAAAGGAGTGGGACCCTTGGGGATAGCCCACATACTACTCCAATCCTTATTGGTACTAAGTCATCATCTCACAACAATACTTGTACATATACATGTTTTTAAAGCAGAAACTTGACACTTGAACATCAAATCATGCATACTTGGGCTTCAAATCCAAAATCACTTCTATTACTCCTATGCATACTTAAAAAAGTCATATACTTTTTATAATCATGCTTCATTGGGCTAAAAAGCCAAACATACTTTCATGTCAAACTATATGCATAAGAGTAGCTCCATACTTGTCATAACTTATCATATTGGTGTAAACACCCATATTGCTCAAAGAGCCATAACAAGAGACTATGTGATCACAAGCCATAACATATCATATCATAACATGAGGGACATGCCCTTAACAAGAACTCCATCATAACCATACTTCTGCTTATGCCATGAATGAGAAATAAAGTGCATGGGTAATGGAGGATTCAAACTTTAAATCATAAATCAATAGGTAATTCAACATAATTCATGATAAAATCCCAATTCAAAATGTAATACAATTAACCCATGCATATTAAATAATTAAAGGGACATGCACATTGATCCTTCAAGAATTTCCATGCCTTTCGTAAAGTTTAAACTTAAATTATCATTAAATCACCTAATTTTCTACAACCCACAACTCAATTTATTTAAATAATTTAAAATTTAAAGAACTCATAATTAAGGAAAGATTAAAATCAAAATTAAAAGACAAGGGTTCTTGGGTCTTCATGGATGAAAGAGAATCCATGAATCAATCCCACTTACCTTGAAATTAGTCAAGAGAATTGAATGATTTCACAAAAAGGATGATTCCCCAAATTTCTTCAAGCATTCATCAATGGAGGTCAAGAAAATTGAGATAATTTTGGAGTGAATTGTAGAGTGATAGAATGGATGAAAGGGGATTAGGGTTTGATTTAGGGGAGTTCTGAGACCATAAAAAGCTTAAAAGGGGCATAAAATCTATTTAAATTATGAATTAACTATTAATGAAATGGACTAAATCACTGAAGATAGTGACTCACAGAAGGCCTTCAGTGGCCTTCTACAGGTTCACGGTTTGTGAACCTTTCCATGAGACTTTACTTGGCCTTAGCTTCGGCTTGAACTCTCGAGGGACTTTTTGGATCACTTCACAAGGGACCTCATAGACCGTGTAGCTGCACACGGACTTTGTACTGGTCCGTGGAGCATCACTTGGTCTGAAGTCCAACCCCGAACCTTAGCAAAGTTTCTGGTCCAACTCATAGGACCCTTCATGGTCCATGAAGGGTCACACGGACTGTGAAGTGGTCCGTGGTACCACATATGGTCCATGGCCTGGCCCCCAACCCCTAGTAGCACACTGTACCAACCCACGAGCACCCCCATGGACCGTGGACAACCAAACGATCTATGTTCCAGCCCTTAGACCCCATTCCGAAACCTTTTTCCAGCATACTTGCAATTATGGGCAATATCAATGCAAGGGCCATAACTTTCACATCTAAACTCTGAATTGACTGAAACCAGGTGTTGCAAAGATTAGTCAAAGATCTTCGATTTGATATATAGCACGCCACACAGTTCATCCCGTACCAAAAGATGAGGCTTTTTAAAGTCCACGACCTTACAACTTCACCAAATGATCCTTTTGAATCTGACCACTTAAATACAACCCATGGCTACTAAAATTCAACCATGAACAACTCAACACTAACCTTGACCAACCATTATAAAATTTGAAAATTTTAGGGTCGTTACATCGTCTCCCCCTTGGGAACATTCGTCCTCGGATGAGCAAAACTATGGCTTGAGGACAACAATCAAACAAGAGACACTTTAACCAAAACTCATAATAGATCATGCATCATTTCAAAATTCTTTCAAAACTAATGTCAAAAAATCATTTAAAACATTTTTGTGCTCATGTATGCATGCAATGTCATGAAACTCAAAAATTTAAAGAATTAGGACCATAAAAGGATAGAACCTAATACCTTAGGCTTGAGTAGATTGGAAGAGATAGGGATATCGCTCCATCATGTCCAACTCCACTTCCCACATTGCACTCTCCACGTCTTGGTTCTTCCAAAGCACCTTGACCGAAGCTACATCCTTATTGTGAAGCCGCTTTACTTGCCTATCAAAAATTTCAACCGACACCTCTTCATAGGTCAAATTCTCCTCAACTGTCACACCCTCCAAAGGTGTAATTGCCTTGGGATGACAAATAAACTTCCTCAACATGAACACATGGAATATTTGATGAATGGAGCTCAAATCCAAAGGCAAATCCAACCTATAAGGCGTGTTGCCAACCCATTCCACCATCTCATAAGGTTTGATGTACCGGGGGCTTAACTTTCCCTTTTTGCCAAAAATGCATGATGCCTTTCATGGGGGACACTTTCACATACACCCAATCACAAACATGAAATTCAAGGTCTCTCTTCCTAACATACGAGGAAGACTTTTGGTGATTTTGAACCGTCTTCAATCTGTCCCTAATCAATTTCACTTTTTCAATGGCCTCAACAACTAAATACAGGCCTAACATGGTCGCCTCACCTATTTCAAACAAACCAATCGGAGATCTACATCTCCTACCATACAAAGCTTCAAATGTAGCAACACCAATGCTAGCATGAAAGCTATTGTAGTAAGAAAATTCAATGAGAGGTAGATAATCATCCCAATTTCCTTTGAATTCGAACACACAAACCCTTAACATGTTCTCCAAGGTTTGAATTGTCCTTTCGGCTTGCCCATCGTTTTGAGGATGAAATGCAGTGCTTAACTTGACCTTAGTACCAAGTCCCTTTTGAAAAGACTTCCAAAAATGAGAAGTAAATTGAGTACCACAATCCAATATAATAGACCTTGGCATACCATGTAATCTCAGCAACTCCTGAATATATACCCTAGCATACTCCTCGACACTATAGGTAGTCTTGACCGGTAAGAAGTGAGACGACTTAGTCATTCTATTAACCACAACCCGTATAGAATCGAATTGTCTCCGAGTACGGGGCAACCCAACCACAAAATCCATATTCACATCTTTCAACTTCCAAGTAGGAATTTCAATATCTTGTGTCAAACCACTGGGCCTTTGATGTTCCACTTTTACTTGTTGGCAATTAGAAAATTCCGACATGAACTTAGCTATATCCATCTTCATACCATGCCACCAATACAACTCTCTTAAATCTCGGTGCATTTTGGTAGATCCCAGATGAATAGAATATTGAGAATTATGAGCCTCTTTCATGATGATCACCCTGAAGCTATCAACATCCAAAACACACAAACGATCTTGGTACCGTAGCATACCATCTCCCCCTTGGGAGAAAACCTCAATCTTTTCATCGTCCACCAACTTCTTTAACTCTACAAAGGAAGGATCTAGGTCTTGTTTCCTCTTAACATCAACCACCAAGGAAGACTTGGATCCACCTTGAAAAATAATTCCTCCATTGTTGGATTCGGGCCAACCTCACACCCAACCTAGCCAAGTGGTGCACATATTTCACTATCTCCTTCATCCCCTCTTCCACATGAGTCACACTTCCCATAGAGAGTCGACTAAGGCCGTCTGCTACGATGTTAGCTTTGCCAGGGTGATAAAGGATGCTCATATCATAATCCTTGAGAAGTTCTAACCATCTCCTTTGCCTCAAATTAATGTCTCTTTAAGTGAACACATATTGCAAACTCTTGTGATCGGTTATGACATCCAGGTGAACCCCATACAAATAATGTCGCCAAATTTTCAAAGCAAACACCACCGCCGCAAACTCAAGATCATGGGTTGGATAATTTTGCTCATGTACCTTCAATTGTCGAGATGCATAAGCTATCACCTTACCATGTTGCATAAGTACATAACCCAAACCAATACGCGATGCATCACAATACACCACAAATCTGTCTAACCCATTTGGCAAAGTCAAAATTGGAGCCGATGTAAACCAATCCTTCAAAGTTTGAAAACTCTTTTCAAATTAATTTGACCACAAAAACATGGCCTTTTTTGAGTCAACTTAGTCAATGGAGAAGCTATAGAGGAAAACCCTTCAACAAACCTCCTATAATAACGGACTAAACCAAGGAAACTTCGAATATCCGAAGGAGTCAATAGTCTAGGACAATCCTTCACCATTTTGGTTTTCTCAAGATCAACCTTAATGTCATCACAAGACACCACATGACCAAGGAAAGCAACTTCTCCCAACATAAATCACATTTGCTAAACTTGGCATACAATTGTGTCTCCCTCAATGTTTGAAGCACCAATCTCAAGTGATCCATATGCTCTTGAGTACTACGGGAGTAAATCAAGATGTCATCAATGAAGACTACCACAATATTATCAAGGAACGACTTAAACACCCAATCATAAGGTCCATAAACACCGCCGGAGCATTGGTCAACCCAAACGATATCACCACAAATTCAAAGTGACCATAACGAATCAGAAAGGCCATCTTGGGAATGTCACACTCCCTCATCATCAATTGGTGATATCCCGAACGAAGATATATTTTGGAGAAATGAGTAGCTCCTTGAAGTTGGTTGAAAAATTCATCAATTCTAGACAACGGGTACCTATTATTAATGGTCACCTTGTTCAATTACCGATAATCAATACACATTCTGTTAGACCCATCCTTCTTCCTCACAAACAACACAGGACCACCCCAAGGTGAAATGCTCGGTCTAATGTAACCTTTTTCTAGAAAATATTTTAATTGATCTTTCAATTTCTTCAATTCCGCTGAGGCCATTCGATAAGGAGAAATAGAAATGGGTTGAGTATCCGGGAGGAGATCTATACCAAAATCTATTTCTCTATTGGGAGGAATATCGAGCAAGTCCTTGAGAAAGACATCGGGAAACTCATTAACCACTGGAATCGATTCAAGCTTAAGTGACTCACCCTCCACATCTCTAACCCGCACAATATGATAAATGCACCCCTTACAAATCATCTTCCGGGGCTTGAGATAGGAAATAAACCGACCCTTGACGATGGAATTACTACCCTGCCACTCCAATACAGGTTCATTAAGAGACATTCTAGATCACTTCACGAGGGACCTCACAGACCGTGTAAGTTTACACGGGCCGTGTACTGGTTCGTGGAGAATCACTTGGTCCGGAGTCCAATCCCGGACCTTGGCAAAATTTCTGGACCAATTCACAGGACCCTTCACGGGCCGTGAAGGGTCCCACAGACCGTGAAGTTATCCCTGGGACCACACTTGGTCCATGACCTGGCCCCCAACCCCTAGGAGCACACTGGACCAACCCACGAGCATCTCCACGGACCGTGGACCACCAAACGGTCTGTGGTACAGCCCTTAAACCCCATTTCGTAACCCTTTTCTAGCATACTTCCAATTATAAGCAGTCTCACTGCAAGGCCCATAACATTAACATCCAAACTCTAAATTGACTGAAACTAATTTTATTGTGAATATAACTCAAAGATATTCGATTTGATATATAGCATCCCACATAGTTCATCCCGTACCAAAATATGTGGTTTTTCAAAGTCCACTGTCACGACCCAGATAGGGGGCCTAGATGTTACATGGCGAAGGAGAACCCGAAAGTCCTCGATCAAGCCATCATAGCATCATTACACTCATCATTGGTTTGGAAGTGCGGAAAATAAACACATAACACATAAATTCTAGGGAATTGGAGACTTGGGATTCAAACTATAGGGACATCTTTAGGAACGGGATAACATGAGTTCACGTAACGCATATCAAAAATCTCTAAAGGGAACGGGAAATGGGAATTCATCTATAGGGGCACACCAGGATTATAGGAATTACCACATAAGCACATAGTCATTCAAACCCACAACATTCATATCATAAGCATAATAAATGACAATCCTCATAATCAAGACTAATAAACAAAGTTCCCATAAGCCTAACATTCAACATTCAAGTCAGAGTACAAGAGTTTAGAGTTTGTCCATAAGCCTCTACATAGATGAAATGGGGCCTC
>JBCEWC010021449.1:0-10465 GCA_038996855.1 Solanum aculeatissimum | reverse complement strand
AGAGCCATGGCAAGGGACTATGTGATCACAAGTCATAACATTACATGAACATGAGTTTATCAAGAGTTTCAATCAAGTGTTCCAATAGAACAATAACCATGCACATGTCATGAATGAGATACAAGAACATGGGTATTGGAATCAAGACTTTATTTCACAATTTTAAAGATAATTCATCATAAATCATGTAGAAATCCATGAATGAGTCATAATGAAAGTTTCGCATGCCTAATTAAATCATGCAAAGGGACATGCAAGTTGATAAATAAGGGTTTCAATGAACATTCATGAATTCAAGCTTAAAATCAAGTATAAATCACCTTAAAACTACAGCACACAAGTCCCAACACTAATCTACAACAATATTGGAAGAACCCATAACTTAATTGAAAATTAAAAATCAAATTTAAAGAGCTAGGGTTCTTGGATCTTCAAGGATGAAAGAGGATCCTTGAATCAAATCCCACATACCTTAATTTCACCAACCAAATTGCAAGGTCAAACTTGGTCAAGGTTGTCTTCCCCAAATTCTTCAAGCTTTCTTCAATGGAGGCTAAGAGGATTTTAGAATTTCTAAAGTGAATGTAGGAGAGTTTTAATGGAAGAATGAGGGTTTGGGGATTGATTTATGGGTTTAGGAGACCTTAGGATACCAAAAATAGGCTTAGGAAAATGATAAATCACGAAATTACCATTAATTAAATGGAACTTTTAACTGGACACAATGTCACACGGCTGCTACAGTGCCGTGTACCTGTCTCACGGTCCGTTCAACCTTCCATCCAACCATACTTCGCAAATTTTCAACGCGAACTCTCGGAGGACTTTCAGGATCACTTGACAGGACAACTTGATGGGTCGTTTGAGGATTGACGGACCTTCCACCTGCCCCGTGAACATTTCCTTAACCACCTAGACCAACCACAGCTTGGCCAAGGTTATGCCCCACTTGACGGATCGTCAAAGGGCTCACGGATCGTTTAGTAGTCCGTGGCTTATGAATTGTCTCATGGGATGGTTCCTGGCCACCCCTAGCTCACTGGACCTCCACACGGGTCCCCACACAAACCGTGATAAGTTTCATCGACCGTGGCCCTGTCCTTGGCCACTTTTCAGGGCCTATCTCCAATGGCTTTTGAATTTCAGGCAGTCCCACTATTTAGGCCATAATTTCCTCATCCGAACTCCTAATCAAGTGAAACCATTTGCGTTGCGAAGCCAACTCAAAGAGATTCAATTTGAAATATAGAATCCCACACGGTTAAACCCTCATCAAATGTTATGCTAGCTTAAATTATATTGTCCAAACGACCTCTCTAGGCCACCAAATGATTCGTTTTGCGTTCGGCCACTTAAACTCAACCCGTGGCTACCAAAACTCAACCATGACCAGTAGTACATCATATAAGACCAACCATAAGGAGTTTTAGAATATTTTCGGGTTGTTACATAATTCCTCTAAAGTACCTTGACCGAAACTACCTTCTTATTGCGAAGCCACTTCACTTGTCTATCCAAAATCTCAACTGGCACCTCTTCATAGGTCAAGTTCTCTTCAATCATCATACCCTCTAAAGGTGAAATTGCCTTAGGGTCACCCACCAACTTCCTCAACATAGATACATGGAAAACTGGATGAATGGAGCTCATTTTTAAAGACAAATCCAACCTATATGATACATTGCCAACCCGTTCTACAATCTCATAAGGTCCGACGTACCTAGGACTCAACTTGCCCTTCTTGCCAAAACGTATTATGCCCTTTATGGGGGACACCTTCACATACACCCAATCACCAACATGAAATTCCAGGTCTCTCTTCCTAACATCCGAATAAGACTTTTGGCGACTTTGGGCCATCTTCAACCTTTCCCTAATTAACTTCATATTTCCAATAGCCTCGATAACTAAATCCGGGCCTAGAAAGGCCGCCTCAAATATTTCGAACCAACCAATCGGTGACCTACATCTCCTACCATACAAAGCTTCAAAAGGAGCCATATCGATGCTAGCATTGAAGCTATTGTTGTAAGAAAACTCGATGAGAGGTAGATGCTAATCCCAATTTCCTTTGAACTCCAATACACAAGACCTAAACATGTCCTCCAAGGTTTGAATTTCCCTTTTGTCTTGCCCATCGATTTGAGGATGAAATGCGGTGCTCAACTTAACTTTAGTACCAAGTCCTTTTTGAAAGGACCTCTAAAAATGAGAAGTAAACTGAGTGCCACGATCTGATATGATAGACCTTGGCACACCATGCAACCTCACCAACTCTCAAATATACACCTTAGCATAATCCTCGGCACTATAGGTATTCTTAAACGATAAGAAGTGAGCCGACTTAGTCATTCTATCAACCAAAACCCATATGGAATCAAATTATCTCCGAGTATGGGGCAACCCAACCACAAAGTCCATATTCACATCTTTCCACTTCCATGTAGGAATTTTTATATCTTTTGTCAAGTCACCAGGCCTTTGAGGTTCCACCTTCACTAGTTGACAATTTGGACACTCCGATACAAACTTAGCCACATCCTTCTTCATACCATGCCACCAATATAATTCTTTCAAATCTCGGTGAATCTTGTTAGATCCCGAATGAATAGAATATTGTGAGTTGTGAGCCTCTTTGATGATGATTCCATAGAGAGTCACTAAGAGAATCTGACACAACATTAGCCTTACCGGGGTTATAAAGGACACTCATATCATAATCTTTGAGAAGTTCCAACCATCTCCTTTGCCTTAAATTAAGGTCCCTTTGGGTGAACACATATTGTCAGCTCTTGTAATCGGTGAAAACATCCACATGCAACCCATACAAGTAGTGTCGCCAAATTTTCAAAGCAAACACTACCTCCGCTAACTCAAAATCATGAGTTGGATAATTTTTCTCATGCACCTTCAATTGTCGGGAAGCATAAGCTATCACCTTGCCATGTTGCATAAGCACACAACCCAAACCAATACGCGATGCATCATAATAAATCACAAACTTGTCTAACCCATTTGGCAAGGTCAAAATCGGAGCCCAAATAAGTTGATACTTCAAAGTTTGGAAACTTTTCTCACATTCATTTTTCCACACAAACTTGGCTTTCTTTTGAGTCAATTTGGTCAACGGAGATGCTATAGAGGAAAACCCTTCAACAAACCTTCTATAATAGCCGGCCAAACCAAGGAAACTTCTAATATCTGAAGGAGTCAATGGTCTAGGCCAATCCCTCACCACTTCAATTTTCTTAGGATCAACCTTGATACCATCACCAGACACCACATGACCAAGAAAGGCAACCTCTCCCAACCAAAATTCACACTTTCTAAATTTAGCATACAATTGCTTTTCTCTCAAAATTTGGAGGACCAACCTCAAATGACCCATATGCTCTTGTTCACTATGGGAGTAGATAAAAATATCATCAATGAAGGCCACTACAAAATTATCAAGGAACGACTTGGACACGTGATTTATAAAATCCATAAACACCGCCGGAGCATTCATCAACCCAAATAACATCACCACAAATTCAAAATGACCATAACGAGTCCAGAAAACTATTTTTGGAATATCACACTCCCTCACCTTCAATTGGTGATAACCCGAACGAAGATCTACCTTGGAGAAATGAGTTGCTCCTTGAGGTTGGTCAAAAAAATCATCAATCCTAGGCAACGGGTACCTATTTTTAATGGTCACCTTGTTCAATTGCTTATAATCAATACACATCTGGAGGGACCCATCTTTTTTTCTCACAAACAACACGATAGCACCCCAAGGTGAAATGCTTGGCCTAATATACCCCTTTTCTAACAAATCTTTCAATTGATCTTTCAATTCCTTCAACTCCGCTGGTGCCATACGATAAGAAGGGGTAGAAATAGGTTGAGTATCTAGAAGAAGGTCTATACCAAAATCCACTTCTCTATCGGGAGGAATATTGGGCAAGTCCTCGGGAAACTCATTTACCACCAAAACAGATTCAAGCCTAGGTGACTTACCCTCCACATATCTAAACCGCACAATATGATATATGCACCCTTTACAAATCATCTTTTGGGCTTTGAGGTAAGAAATAAACTCACCCTTAACCATAAAATTACTACCCTTCCACTCCAACATGAGTTTATTAGGAACTTGAAACTTGAATTGCCTAGTTCTACAATCAATTGAGGCATATGATGCATGCAACCAATCCATCCTAAGAATGACATCAAAATCATACATTTCAAGTTCTACAAGGTCACTGGGGAACACTTTATGCAACACCGACACGGGACAACCAAGATACACTTTCTGGGAAACAATAGAATCGCCCATTGGAGTATACACCGAATAAGGTTCACTCAAGGTTTTAGAACTCACACCAAATTTAACAGCCAACAGAGGAGTCACAAAAGATAAATTTGAACTCAGATCAAATAAAGCATATGCATCAAAGTTAAAAATTTTAAACATACCAGTCACGACGTCCGGAGCATCCTCCACCTCTTGGCGGGCATGAAGGGCATAAAACCGGTTGTTCCTAGGAGCACCACCAATCAGGGCCTTTGGTTTCCCTGATCACCTTGATAAACTTCGTCCTTCTTCACATTCTTTGAGCAATTTGAGATTTTATGGTCCAAGCTACCACACCCAAAGCAAGCACCTGTGACCTTTCTACATTTACCTGCATGGTTTCCCCCACATTGACCATAATGAGAAAATTGAAGACCACCCACAACTTGTGCCTTAGAAGGAGGCACCTTTGGATTAGCAACTCTCATGTTAGAACCTTGGCCTTGTTGGAAACGGCCAAACTCACCGCTACTCTTAACATTGGAGAACCCACCAGCAAGCCGGGATATTTTAGCGTCGTGCACCCTCCTCTCTTTTAGCTTTTCACCTTTGATTTGCTCAGCATAAGTCATGAGTCAAGAGATTTCCATATCCCTAATAAGCATGGTCGTTCGACACTCCTTCACAACCAATTCTGATACACCCGAGATGAACTTGTGCATTTTTGCATGGAGATCAGACACAAGCATAGGAGCATATTTGGAAAGCTTAGTAAACTTAAGGGCATAGTCCCTCACTGTCATGTTACCCTGTCGAAGATTTATGAACTTGGTCATCTTAGCCTCTTTAAGCTCAAGAGGAAAGAACCTATCAAGGAAGGCCATTTTGAATTCCTCCTATCCAACCTTAACATCTACCATTCTCTCAACAAGTAATTGGATGTACCACACTTGTGCCACGTCCTTTAGTTGGTAAGCCGCAAACTCCGTCTTCTCCTCCGAACCAACACCCATAATAGTCAACACTTTGGTGAGTTGATCAATAAACTCTTGAGCATCCTCATCAACCTTATAGCCAAAGAACTCCGGAGGGTTCATATGGGTGAAATCCCTCACCCTTGAAATCGGAGTACCAATATTCACGGGATTCACCGGATGGGATTGGTTGTCCACATCTTGGGCCAACATGGATACCACATTTCTGAACTCAGCATGGGACACCTGCTCCTCTACCGGTGCTCGAGGAGCTTGCTCCTCAATTCTGGGAGCCTGACGGGGAAGGGGAGCTCTTCTGGGAGGCATATTCTAAAAGAACAACAAGAATACCAAAAGTTTAGAAAGGACTATCGTAACAACTTACGCCACAACATAAGAAAAAATGAAATGAGACAATTTCTAAAACGTCATCATAGCCTCTTGTTCATAGATATGGCGCGCATTACACCCATGAATAAGACTCTAATTGACATGACATGTTGGACTCCGAGGAACATTACAAAGTTAGGGCTCCGATACCATCTTTGTCACTACCCAAAAGAGGGCCTAGATGTGATATGGCGAAAGAGAACCTAAAAGTCCTCGATCAAGCCATCATAGCATCATCATACACATCATCGATTCAGAAACACGGAACTAAACACATAACACATAAAATCTAAGGGAAACAGGGCTTTGGACTCAAGCTTTGGGCATGTTGCCAGGAATGTGATGAACAAGAATCACATAACACATAACAGTTATCTATAAGGGGTGGGTAAGTAGGACTCAAGCTATGGGGGCATTCCAGGTTAGGGGACTTTCCACATAAGCACATAATCAACATAATGCTCAACATCAAGCCATAAGCAAAGTCAATACCATCTCCATAATCAAGGCTCATAAACCATAATATCTCAATAGTCGTAATATCCAACAAAAATATAATCTAACGTACAATAGTTTAATTTGACTAACAAGCCTCTACATAAGATAAGCGAGGCCTCGACAAAGTTTGAGGCTCACCCTCAATATATAAGTAAAGGAAAGTAAAATAATACTAGCTAGATAGAAAGTGGCTATTGCCCTTGAACAAAAGGGCTCACCACAAGCAATAGGCTTCAAGATGATCACACGTCGTCCGGTGGAATATGGAGGTCGTCTCCAATCCCTACATGGTTAGAACATGTAGACAAAAGTATGGGTTAGCACAAAATATGTACTAAGTATGCGGGCATGCAATATATATGTCAAGATAGTATGACCAGGAAAAATGACAAGAGGACAAGTGATACAAAAAGAATGCACGTAGCCAAGAGATGTATAAAAATATGCTATACCATGATGCATGAGATGCAATCCTACAATCATAATATAGTGGAGATGTAACCTCAACCGACAATGGAGGAGATCCGAGTGAGATACTACTTGGATCCGGACTACTTGCCAAGTAGATCCCTAGTCAACCCTTCATCAAGGGGATACATAACAATTCAATCCCTATCTAGGGAGATAACCCATAGTGGTACATGGTTTGACGGAGAGGAGTATGGACCCTTGAAGAAAGTTCACTCCGACTCCAATCCCTTGATACTAAGTCTTATCCCACGGGAATACATATATATACATGCAACTTCAAATTGGAAGACTTACATTTTGTTCAAAATCATGCTTCATTAGTCAAAACCGAAACCCTTGATCAAACCATATTCATGCTTAGGCCAAAGGCAATCACGAGTTTCCAAAATCATTCTCAAAATAATTCCAATATCAATGTAATAAGAGTAGCCCATCTACATAGCTTATCATATCAAGCCTTCATAACATATCAAAGTGGTGCAAGCATCCAAAATGCTCAAAGAGCCATAACGGAGAGACTATGTGATCACAAGCCTTAATATATCATATCATAACAAGAATTTCATCATAACAAATCTTCAATGCATATGTCATGAATGAGGAATAAGTGCATGGGTAATGGAGATTTAACTTTAAATCACAATTCAAGAGAGAATTCAACATAATCATGAGAAATTCTATATTTAAAGCATAATTCAATTTACCCATGCATATTAAGTCATTAAGGGACATGCACATTGATCCTTCAAGAGTTTACATGAAATTCATAAAATTCAAACTTAAATCATCATTAATTTGTCTAATTTCTAAAACCCACAATCCAATACAATAAAATACATCAAAATTGGAAGAACCCGTAACTTATGGAAACTTAAAATCATAAATTAAAGAGTAGGGTTCTTAGGTATTCATGGATGAAAGGAAATCCATGAATCAAACCCACATACCTAGACATTAACCATATGAATTGAAGAATTTAGCAATCAATATGATCTTCCCCAATTTCCTTCAAGCTTTCAATAATGGAGGTCAAGAGAATTCAAAATATTTTAGAGAGGATTCAAGAGTGTTTTGATGAGTGAAATAGGATTAGGGTTTGAATTTAAGGGTTTAGGAGACGTTAGGGAAGTTAAAAGAGTCATAGTATTAAGCCAATTTACTAATGACTAATCACTAAAACACAGCATCACACGAAACGCCCCAGTTGGACATGTACTGGTACACGGTCCGTGTACAAAAGGTTGTTCCCATAGCGTTACGTAGGCTTAGCTTAGCCCCTCTCTCTAACAAAGGATTCAATCCAGTCCCAAGCGTCCCTGGATTGAATCTTCCGATTTTTTATATCAGCGAGATAGACCCCTAAAATGCTCGGTACTTTAAGGTGGGGAAACCAATCCTCCCTGCTCATTCCTAGGTCTTTTCTTTTTTTTTCGCCTTATTTCATTCACTGATTTCTGTAATTCATTTCTCTTTTATGAATAGTTGGTAGTGTTGGATGATTGATGGGTAGTTTGAAGGACGAATGCTGGAGGGAAGCTTTTTATCTAACATGACTTGGGCTCATCTTCAGCTTGAACTCTCAGAGGAATTTATGGAATATTTCACCGAGGGACTCATGGACCGTGTGGCTGCACACGAACCGTGTACTGATTCGTGGAGCCACACTTGGCCCGGAGTCCAGCCCGAAAAGTGCAACAACCCAAAAATTTTTGAAACTTCTTATGGTTGATCTTGTATGATATTATACTAGTCATAGTTGAATTTTGGTAGTCACTGGTTGAGTTTAAGTGGTCGAATGCAAAATGGATCTTTTGGCGGCCTATAGAGGCCATTTGGGCAGTGTATATTGAGGAATCATAACATTTGGTACGGGTTGAATTAAGTGTGTTGATATATTTCAAATTGAACCTCTTTGACTTATCTTCACAATGCAACTGGTTTCACTCCATTTGGAGTTTGTATGACAAAGTTATGGCCAAAATAGTGATGCTGCCCGAAATTTGAAGGACGCTGGAAATAGGCTCTAGAAATGGTCCAAGGACGGTACCACGGAACGTGTGAGGGTCCATGGTCCATGTGGGGGTCCGTGTGGAGATCCAGTGGGTGCAAATGGGTCTGGGTCCAACCTGTAGACCAAGTTGAGTCCCACGGACCACCCCACGGTCCGTGGGACTCCAAACGGTACTTGTGGGGGGTCCGTGAAGTGGGGCAGTATGTGGCCAAGGCTATGGGGCTGGTCTCTGGGTCTAGTATGGCTCCACGGACCAGTACACAGTCCGTGTGAAGCCACATGGCCCGTGACACCCTTCCGTGAAGTCATCCAGAAAGTCCTCGAGAGTTTAAGCCAAAGACGAGACCAAGGCATGGTACATGGACTGGAACACTGTCTGTGTACCACTGGACAAACACCTGTTGTCAACCATGAGACACTGTGTATATTTAATTAGTCTATTTTCATTAATGGTTAATTCGTAATTTAATTAATTCCTAGGACCCTTGTAGCCTTTCTAAGGTCCCCTAAATTCTCTTGACCTCCATTGTTGAAAGCTTGAAGAATTTTGGGAAGATCATCCTTGTTGTGAAAACCTTCAATTCTTTTGGTCAATTTCAAGGTATGTGGGTTTGATTCATGGATTCCTTTTCATCCATGAAGTCCCAAGAACCCTCCTCTTTAAATTTGAATTTTAAATTTTAATTAAGGTTGGTTTCTTTAAATTTTGAAGTAATTAGTTGATTGGGATTATGTGTTGTATTAATTAGGTGAATTAAAGTTGATTTGAGTTTGAATTTCATAAAGGTTTGATGATGATCAAGTTATCCATGTCCCTTGTACTTTTGATTTATGCTTGGGTAGTATTTAAATAATGTTTTAAAGGTGAATTTGACTTGAATTTCTCATGAACTACTCTTGATTTGAATGTAAAGTTTGAATTCTATTACCCATGCTATTCATATTGTTCCTCATGGCATTGCATGCATGATTCATGGATTTTTGATGAAGGTTTTGATGTGGGCTAAGTCCTTAACATGTGTATAACTATGATTTTGAACAAGTATAGGTTTGACTAAGTTGTGATCACACTAATTCTACGCTATGTCTCTTTGAGCAACATGGGTGTTTACACCAATATGATTTGACAAGTATGATAAGTATGGAGTTACTCTTATGAATAAAGTATGGCATGAAAGTTTGTTTGGATATTTAGCCCATGATGCATGACTATGAACTATGTTTGACTCTTTTTAAGTATGCATAAGAGTATTTGAAAGTATGTTTGGCTCTTAAGCCGAAGTATGCATGATTTGAAGCTCAAGTGTCAAGTTTCATTTTAAAAGCATGTATATGCATATGTATTCTTATAGGATGTGGACTTAGTACCGAGGGATTGGAGTCGGGGTGGGCTATCATCACAGGGTCCATACTCTTTTTCGTCAAACTATGTGCCTCCATAGATATGCTTTGATATGACATGCTATATTATGTAAATTCTTCAGAAATGAGAGACCCGTAAGGAAGGCAGCCATCACACCGAAATGGGAGACCCGTACGGTGTGGTAAGATTACCCTTGGCAAGTAATCTTCCCCAATCCAAGGGGGGAGATTTTATTGGGCAAGTTCATATTGTAGCTCACATGGATTTGTATGTCGGTTATGGTTCATCCACTCTATATTAAGCATTATGGCATTTTATGAATCATGATTTCATGGCATATTAATATATTGTTCCTTCTTATATTCACTTCTATATATATTCCCTTGCCATGTATGTTATTATAGGTTCATGTGCATATGCATTTGCATGCCCGCATACTTAGTACTTTATTTTGCTAACCCATACTCTTGTCTACA
>JBCEWC010021448.1:0-10466 GCA_038996855.1 Solanum aculeatissimum | reverse complement strand
GGCTATGTTGGACACACTAAACTCTTGCACGTTGTATTATGATTTATTGGGATATTATGACTATTGGGATTTGTTATGGAAATGATTTTTTATTGTGCTTATAATTATGCTTATGGGGTTATGAATGTTGGGAATGTGCTTCTGTGGAAAGTCCCCTAACCCCGGAATGGCCCCATAGCTTGAGTCCTACTTACCCCCTCCCCCCCCCCTTAGAAATACTTGTTATGTGTTGTGTGATTCATGCTCATTCCATTCCCAGTAATATCCCCATAGCTTGAGTCCAGAGCCCAGTTTCCCCTAGAACTATGTGTTATGTGTTTACTTTTTTGTGCTTCCAAACCGATGATGTGAGTATAGATTCTATGATGGCTTGATCGAGGACTTTCGGGTTCTCCTTTTCCATGTCATATCTAGGCCCCACCTCCGGGTTGTGACACCTGCGAACTGACCGCGATTCTGAAGCATCTGTAACAACCCACTCGAGATAATAAATTTCATGCCATTCGGCAGTGGAGGCAACACTATTGCCCCAGTGACATTCACAGCCATCGGGTTGAGCCGATATTGATTCCAATTATTTGTTGAGGCTCGGAGTCCCTCCGGCTGTGGAATGACTATTGGTGGGTTGTCTTCATTAGGATACAATGCAACATTCGCTACATTCTCCACATCATTACCGGGTTGTCGGGCCATTTGCCTTCTACTTTGCTCAATATCAGGATCAAAAGGAATCAAGGGAGTGTCTCGACTTCTGGTTATTGACATGCGCCGATCACCTGACCCCTATATAAGAACAAAAACAACAAAAACGTAAAATTAGGGAAATACATAGAAATCAATCAAATTACAATGTGCTAACCAAGTCTAGCCATATTCCCCGACAATGGCACCATTAAATGCTCCCGACTCCGCGCTTACGCTTAGCACCCACCCCTACTCAAGAGGTTTTAAAGTAGTCGTACTCAAGTATTTAAACCTAACTTGGTTAGGATCGATCCCACGAGGAATAAGATAGACCCTGTATTGGCACACTTTCAGTAACTTGACTAGATATACTCTAATATCTCCCAAAAAAAGTGAAAATAAAAATGGCTAAAATGTAGAAAGGGGGGAATTTGCGATAAAAGTAAATCCTAAACTACAACAGTAGATTTGTTTGTAACCAATAGAGAAACTAACTAGGGTGACGTGTTCCCCATGACTTCCTAGCTAAGTGTTCTCGGATACTCACAAATCTTGTTTTGTGTTTAGGTGCACGACAGTGAGTTAAGTTCTCCTAAATCCTTGATCAGACATCTAGTTAAATTTCATCACATTACTGGATCGGTCTCTGTGATGTGGTGTTACTAACCCTCACTTTTTATCCCAGACCAAAACTACTACCCCTAGTAGCCTGATTAGTTGAGAAATAGTCAATCAATCTTTATTAATTACTTCTTTTCCTATTTGTCACCTCCTGGATTAGGCAGGTGATACTAGGCGATTTCTAACATAGGTCTCCATTAAAATTCAGTTAATTTGAAGAAGTTAATTAATGCATCCTAATCACTGTTCAAGATATTGCAAGTAATCTGGTTTTGACTTAGTTAGTGCGTTATGGTTCCCACAATCCTAGTTGTGGACTTATCCACGCATCTTTATTGTTTTTGCAGAAATTATATAAGAAGACATAACTAAGTAACTTATGCAACAAGAGCTGATGAACAAAATCTGGAATCTCAATGAAATTGCAAATTTGAATTAATTAAAAATCACAAAAGATGTTCATAAGTGTTTCTCTCTTTGTTCTTCTCTCTCACAATAA
This sequence comes from Solanum aculeatissimum, assembly GCA_038996855.1. Lineage (NCBI taxonomy): Eukaryota > Viridiplantae > Streptophyta > Magnoliopsida > Solanales > Solanaceae > Solanum > Solanum aculeatissimum. The sequence goes on along the minus strand of JBCEWC010021448.1, from coordinate 8,662 downwards.
TTATCTGACTGTTCGTTCTAATAAAAAACCTAAAAAACTATTTATAGCACTAAAAATAAAAAGTCAAAATGAAATAGGACAATTGTGTCGGCACTGGTCACGAGCTTGCTTTATAGCCCGTAGGATAGTTCATGGCCCATGAGTCGGGGTCTCATGAAAGGTTGTTACAACTACTAGAGATCAGCACGAAACCTCCTTCACGAGTCGTGAAGTCATCCATGACCCCTTAAAGGGTCTCTTCTAAACTGCTTTCAGAGACTCTTCACTTTCTACTTCCTCACTTCATGAACTCACTCTATGACCCGTATGTTGGTCCATGACTCGTGCTCTAGTCTCGTAGAGTGGAACTCCCTTTTTCACCCCTTACTGGAATAACAAATGATACCCCCTCTACGACTCGTGGAATGACCCATGACCCGTATAGGGTCTCGTAAACTGCCACTTTGGTGTAGAAACTGCATCTCATGCTCAGAACCATACCAACACTGAAATCCTGCAAAAATAACAAAAAAAACATCAAACCTACTAACATCGCTTTGATAACGCACAAAATCCCAAGTTTCAAGCATTAAAAGTGTTGTATTTTAGCAGCACATCTGCACAAAGTATTAAAAGTAAAGAACAGGGGTCAAAAGAACATACCTGGGCATCGAAGCACCTCACTTATCTCAAGATTGTCCACACTCCTCATACCTGGTGGACTTCTCGCCAGTAAGACACTGTCCTGAAGAGCCAACACCCCTCGCTCTCTCACGCTCATGAGATAACCACATCTTCTCATCCTGCCTTGATCTCGCACAGGCAAGCTCGAGCTCTTGCTCCTCGGTCAGCCCCATCTCAAAGCACACAGCATCAACATTATCTGTGTGAGGCCTCTTCTCGAGGAAAGGAAAAGGTGGCTCCTTTGGAGCGAACAAGTCAACCATCGAATCATCTGGAAAGGCTGATGGGACATCAATAGGGGCAGCCAGACTTGCACTCATCTGGGCCCAAAGTTGCTGAAGCTCCATCTGGATGGCCATCAAATATAAAGGCCTAGTTGTACTGAGGCTCTACTGGACCCGCCTCTCAAATAAATCTATACGGGCATCCATGGGATTGAGATTCTCCTGGATAGTTGCAACCGTGAATGCCTGCATGTGGGTCTCCAACTCAGAGACAACCTGGTGGACCCAGGGTCTTAACTGCTGTAACAATTGAGTCAAATATGACTCACAGCGAGCCTATTGTTGTGTTAGGGCCTGAAATGCTATCGCAGACACAAAGGCAATGCCTGCGAGTACTGTAGTAGATACAGAGGTTGCTGGAGAAGGAATATCAGTAGTGGGCCCCCTCTCCACATCGGTCTCAGCCTGTGGGGTCCCCTCGGTAGTAGGTGTTGCAGCAGCAGTAGTAGATGGCTTAAGCAGAGGCACTAGAGCAAACATCTCTAGCATAGTCGATGAATCAGGCACGAGAAAGGGATGGTCGTGGACCTCTTCAGGGTCGCCTCATGGATCTGCTCTAAAGTAAGGGCGGCCCAGCCAAGATGTTAGCTACTAGAACAGCACGATCCGACATGAGTGTATTGCATGCAAGTGTCGGTCGAATCTGTGAATGAACCACTGGCCACCAAAACTTGGTAGGGAAACTGAAGGTAGCCTTAATTATAGGCTTTGTTGATGTGGTCATCCATATAGGGTCGGGCCTCTCTGCTGCTATATGTTCTGAAACCCATCTCATCAAAGCTTCTCTACGTTGTAGGTCCCTTATCACACACAAGTCTCGAGTCTGCCCCACTCTGTGGTCGAACTCTGATGTAGATCTAGGGGATAAGAACTCAGGCCCAAAAAGCAGTCGGTAGATGGTCTCCTCTGAGATGTCTGCCTGCTGTCCTCTCACCATAACCTCCTCCAATGTCGATTGGGCGAGAGGCTTTTTCCCCTTGGGAAGAGAGCTATAAACTATGGCGACATAGCAGGCAAAGAACTTTCTCACCAATATCGGTGAATACCTCTCTATTGGTTGTGCCAACCACTAGAGCCCATAGTGAACTATAGTGTCCTCGAGCCCTAAGACACTATCGACTCCTGTAGTAATGACTCATGGCTCCTCAAAGATAGAACAAACGGATTGGCCCAACTCATTCCGTGGTAGATTCTCCTCATAGATGACCCGCTTGCCCCCGATGCACTATCTATTGGCTCGGGCATCTTGTGATGTATCTGGTACTCGGGGGCCTAAAGATGAGGCGGAGTTTGAATCCTTATTAGATCTGGGCTCGGACCCTCCCTCGGAAAAGGTCATCAGTATACTACTACTGGCCCTATCACCTCCCTCGTCAGACTAAGGAGGGCGAACCACGATTACCTGCATAGTAGCCTTCCTAGTAGTAGCCAGAGTTTGTCATGGCTCGGTGTCTGGATCAGGTTGAACGTCGAGCTCCTCTACAGATCCACTAGACTGGGGGGTATGTTAAGAGTCCATGGGCTTGTCACACAAGCGATCCCTCATAGCCCTGATATCATCCTTCCTTGGTCACGGAGCCATGGTACCTGCAAAACTATATTCACGAAACCAATTAGTCCCATGAATTCAAAATCAAAAACAAGAATAAAAACTGGAGTCGAACAAAAAGGGACTATGAGAGCCTTTTCATGAGTCATAGAGTGATCTATAAGCCGTAAAGGCTCTCGTGGATACGGTGTTCAGCAATCTAAGTTACTAGAATAGTCTACGAGACTAGGTACAACTCGTGGAATAGTCTACCAGTCATGAACTGGGTCGTAGATGTGATCCCAGATTAAGTATCACATAGGTGGGACTCTACTAAGCATATCTACGAGTCTTGGAACAATCTATGACTCGTAAAAGGTCTTGTCTAATGAAATCTCAAAAACTTTAGTTTATGGAACTTTTCACGAGGGGTAACTATGGCTCATGGAATGTTCCATGGGCCGTAGAAAACCCTCGTGAACCTGTGTTCCAGAATTTGAATTTTGCCAAGTCCATCTACGAGTTCCCAAATGACTAATTTTCAATAATTTAAACAGCATTGAAGTGAATTCACACACCCCACATAGTTTTCAAATACATCAATCCCCATCCTCACATGCATTTTACTTAAAAATGATCCCATCGAAAGCAATTTAGCATATGATCCTAACGGTCCAACCTATGTTCAAATGTTTAACCAAACAACAATTTAATTCAATTCAATTGTCTAAACATCGTGAGCATGAAATTGGCTACCCAAACATTTTTCAACTAACTAGTTCAATCCTAACCTAGGCAATCAAATTGATATCACAATAAATTACCGGGATTAGAATATCACGAGTTCACCCGACGGCACAAACTCCCACTCTAATCAATTGTCAACCAAATTTTACAACTAACTCGATAAATGTAGCCTTTAGGGACCAAAAACTTACCAAAATAATGTATATTAGATTGAAATTGCAAAGGAGAACAGAGAGGAGGCAAAAAAAACCCTAGAAAGAGGGTTGCCGGAATCCTTGTCGAAAAATAGTGGGGGTGTCGGATAGATTGGTTGGACCGATGTGGGGACGGATGGGGTAGGGTTAATTTGGGAAAATTTTTTTAATATGGGGTCAAAATATTATTTTGACCCCATTTATATATCAATCAGGTTAGATTTTAAAATTATTGAGTCTGGCCTTACAAAACCCCGATTACGGGCCATGGAATGTTCCACGGCTTGTAGATCGCAGTCTCGTATGGGCCTGGAACCCTAATTTGAGACCAGTAATCTATGATCCCTTACACAAGTCGTGGACTCAGACACGAATCGTAAGAAGGTTTCATAGAGTACTTCTGACACTTAGTTAAAATTAGAAAAACTTACCTGGGGTCCACGAGCCCCATTCATGACTCGTGTTTTAATCTACGGATCGTCAAGTTGGCTCGTGGATTGGAGCACACATATTGTTGGTCACTAGAAGGTTCTATGAACTGGTATACGGTTCGTATAATAAAGTACGACCCATATAATCAGTCGTAGAATTAAATTTTTGGCCCAAAATGGCAGGCTTAGATTTGCACCTACAGAACCTGCATAAACACAATATTACCCTATATGCCACCAGTCAATTGTTCAGAGTTTACAAAACAACTATTGAAAATAAAAGCTACCTAACATTCTAAAAGTAAAAAGCAAACAACAACTATCCTATTACATCAAATAACTTTGGTTGCCTCCCAAAAAGCGTTTGATTTATTGTCGCGGCACGATGTGGACTTTTTGATTACTCAGAATTCATCAACAGCCTACACTTACATCTTGAGCTCATCTGGCCTCTTCATCGTCTGACATACATTGAAATTAACTTTTTCATCGTTCAATATAAACTTGAGTTAGTCGGACTCCATATCTACTAGGGCTCGCCCAATGGCTAGGAAAGGCCTTCCCAAGATAATTGGGATATCAAATTCAACTTTGCAATCCGGGATCACAGTCTACGGGGAATATAAACTTATCAACTTTCACAAGGATATCATAAAGTAACCCCACAGGCTTTTTCATCGTCCTGTCAACCATCCACAGTCTCATGTTTGTCAAGGTAGGGGCTACCAGACCAAGTTTCTTGAAGATCACAAGGAGTATCAGATTTATGTTGGCACCAAGATCATGTAGTGCCCTTGAAAACTCCACATCACCTATGGTACAAGGAATGGTAAATGTGTTTGGGTCTTCACATTTCTGCACCAAGGATCTAGTAAAAATTGCACTGAAGTGTTGGAGCTCTTAGGAGAGCTCTTGACTCACAATATGTTTCTTAGTCACCAGATCCTTCATAAATTTTGCCTAACCAGGCATCTCCTCCAATACCTCAATCAATGGAATGTTGATGGAGAGTTGCTTCAACATGGAGAGAAAGTGTTTGAACTTATGTTCCTCCTCCTTTTTCTTTTGTATCTAAGGGAAGGGAGGAGGAGGTCGAGGAATGGCTCTCAACAATTTCGGTGCGGCATTGCTTTTCTCATTCACCACATGATCATCTCCAGTTTCATTATGCTTATTCACTATACTCTTATCACGAACATCATCATCATCTACCAGTAGCGGAGTATCGACTATCTGCTTCCCACTGCGAGTTGTGATAGCCATGCACTGCCCGTCATTCTTAAGATTTTGCATGATATTACTGGGCAGCGTACCTTTCTGGCGTTGGTTCAACTTAGTTGATATTTTGCCGAATTGTTGTTCAAGATGCCTGATGGCCATAGAATAAGACTCAATCTTCTTATTTATACTAAAGTTGTCAAACTCCATCCCCTTTAGTGTCTCATCCTGTGCATCAACCTTTTTCAATAATCGGTTGAACATCTCATCAATGCGAGATAAGCCAACTCCAGCATCCTGATTGTGTGGTAGAATATATGGACTATTTCTGAAGCCTTTCCTACGGCCACAATCAGCATCTCTGTCTAGCCCCTTCAGCCTATCATAGTATCCTCCTCTGTTGTTGTTGTCTCTGAAGGCGTCATCTCTTTCATAATTCTGACCTTGGTTCCCCTGACCTTGGCACCAATAGTCCTGATTAGACCCTTTGGCGTTGGGTCAGAAACCCACCATCTGCTCTTCGATAAAGCACGTGTCCTCCTCATAGTATGGTTCCTCGTACATAGGTGGGTATGGGGGATGATGAGCTACAACATTCACGCGTTCCATGTTCTGCTTCATCAACACCTCAAAATTAGTATTAATCCGCTTCAGTTCTTGGATAACTTCTTCACTGGCTTGTGCTTGTGCCAGACTAGTGCTAACTGAGAATGAGCTGCTCTTAGTAGATTTCTCCCTCTTACGTCATGCACGATTAGTTTTGACCATGCGTTCCAATATTTGAGCAACCTCATGGAATGGATGATCAATAAAAGAGCCCCTCATAGATGTGTCAGAGACTACTTGGCCATTCTCATCAAGGTCTTTGTAGAAGATCTCCACCAGGACCTCATCAACAATCTAGTATTCAGGGACACGTCTTAGATATTTTGTGAACCTCTCACACGTAGCACCGATCGAGCCACTAGGAATCTTCTCGAAGTTATTGATCTCAGACTTCAGCTTCAGCTTCTTCGAGATAGGGAAAACCTTTTCTAAAAAGGTTGTTTGCAATTCTACCCAACTGGTGATTGAACTCTGTGAGAGCTCTGATAACCATAATGTTGCGTTGTTAGCAAGAAAAAGCGGGAAGACACAGAGCCCAACGATATCTATGGAGAGATTTTGTTCCCCATCATACTCTTAAAAATGAACATAACATTGTGTAGATGGTTATGAGGATCCTCTGATGGTAGGCCAGCAAACAACCCGTGCATCTATAGTATTTAGAGCAATCCACTCGAAACGATGAACTTTGTATCATTCGGTAGTGAGAGTAACACAATAGCTCTCGTAACGTCCATCACCATAGGATCAAGCCAATATTGATTCTACTAATTTACTGCGGCTTGTAGACCCTATGGTGGTCGTGGATTGTTGTCCCCATTATTTCTTTTCAACGTTGCATTTGCCGCATTGTTAGGGTTGTCTTGTGTCATCCTTTACAGTGTTCTCTGAATCTCGAGATCAAACGGAGCCAAAGGATTGCCTTGACTTCAAGTATTGTACATACACTATACCTGAACACAAATAAAAACAACAAAAAATGTAAAATTAGGTAAATAAGGATTAATCCCCCAAACGTACTTGAATTAACAAAGTCTAGCCGTATTCCCCAGCAACGGCACCAAAATACTTGATGTCACTCAAGTCACACCTCCTTTTTGAGGTAAATGATCGTTAAGTAAATAACCTAACCGAGGTTAAGATCATTCCCACGAGGAATATGGTGGACTCCAGAATCAATTCAATGCACTTTGAGAATGATTAACCTACTTATTTCTCGGGGAAAGGGAGGTTTGAATACAAGAATTTAAATTAAACTAAATGAATATAAGTAATGAACGATCAGTAGAAGAGCTAACTAGGGTGAAGTGTTCCCCATGAATCCCTAACTTGGTAATATAACATATTTGCAATTATTTTTCGGTGTGTAGGTGTAGGTCAGTAAGTTAGGTTTACTTAAATCTTTGATCCAGCAAATAAGTAAAATTCACCCCGGAACTTGATCCATCTCTGTGGTGTGACACTACTAACCCTTACTATTAGGGTTTGCAATACCACCCTCCAATGCTCCATATGCTCTTTCTCACCTTGGGAGAAGATTAGAATGTTATCAATGAACACCACGATGAACATATCAAGGTAGGGTGTGAACACCCTATTCATAAGGTCCATAAATATCGTTGGTGCATTAGTAAGACCGAACAACATTACCATAAAATCGAAGTGACCATATCTAGTCTAGAAGGTCGTCTTAGGAATGTCACTTTCTCTCACCCTCAATTGATGACACCCGGATCTCAAGTCAACTTTGAAGAAGTGTGTAGCCTCTAGCAATTGATCAAATAAATCATCTATCACTGGAAGGGGATACTTGTTATTGATGGTGACCTTATTAAGTTGGCAATAGTCTATACACATATAGAGTGACCCATCCTTCTTCCTTACAAACAAGACCGGAGCACCCCATGGAGACTGGCTAGGTCTAATAAATCCCTTCTCTAACAAATCTTACAATTTCTCCTTTAGCTCTTTCAACTCCGCAGGATCCATTCTATATAGAGGGATTGACATAGGTTGAGTGTCGGGTAGGAGATTGTCACGACCTGAGAGTAGGGCCTAGATATGACATGGTGAAGGAGAACTCGAGAGTGCTCGAACAAGCCATCATAGCATTATCACATACATCATCGATTTGGAAGCACGTAAACATAACAAATAACACATAAGTCTAGGGGATTCCAGGGCTTTGGACTCAAGCTATAGGGATGTTGCCAGGAATGGGATAAGCATGAATCACATAATACATAGCAATTACATTCTAAGGGGCAGGTAAGTATGACTCAAGCTATGGGGCAAGAAGGGTTAGGGACATACCACACAAGCACATTCCCAATCCAACAATCACAATAACATAAGCGGAGAAAAAATCGTAACATAAGGAACCATTGTCGAACATAGGTAGTCATATCATTTCAAGTAACACATAGCATAACGTACAATAGAGTTCGATATGTCCAACAATGCCTCTACATAAGATGAGACAGGGCCTCGACATATTCCGAGCTTACCCTCAAGTCATAAGATAAAGTAACATAAACTAAATACATAGGGTAGATGAAATTGGGTATTGCCCTTGGAGTATAGGGCTCACCACAAGCAACATTTCAAGTCTCCGTTAAACATTCAACGGTGGAAGGAAATCATTTTCGGTCCCTATATGGTTAGAACATGTAGACAAGAGTATGGGTTAGCACATATAATGCACTAAGTATGCAGGTATGCCATGCACATGCATATGATCCTACAACAAAACTAGATGACAAGCGCACAAATGGTACGGAAAGGAGTGTACATAGCCAAAGGAATTCATACCATAACAATATGTCATGTCATGTCGTGATGCATAAAGTGCAAACCTATATATATATCATAGCGGGGATGTGACCTCAACCGACAACATGAGAGACCAAGCGAACTACTACTTGGAATTGGACTACTTGCCAGGTAGATCCCTAGTCAACCCTTAAACAAGGGGATACATAACAAGTCAAT
>JBCEWC010021447.1:0-10466 GCA_038996855.1 Solanum aculeatissimum | reverse complement strand
AGGGGTTTAGGATACCTTAAGGGACCAAAAGGGGGCTTAGGGAAATGTTAAATCACGAAAATACCATTAATAAACTGAAACTTTTCACTGAACACAACACCCAAACGGCAGCTACAGTGCTGTCAAACTGACTCACGAGCCGTTCAACTGACCGTCTTCCCTCCCTTAGCCAATTCTTCAACTCGAACTCTCGGAGGACTTTCCGTTACACTTCACGAACCAATAAATGGTCCGTTCAAGGTGAGACGTCTCATGCAAGGCACCGTACAGCCTTCCTTAACCTCAAAATCCTCAGCCAAGCCTTGGCCTAGCCACTGTCCACCTTCATGGGACAGTGGACGGCCCGTCAACACTCACACGAGCCGTTCAAGGCTTCGTGTGTTTGGACTTAGCTTAGGGGTGGTTCCAGGCCACCCCAAGCTCGCTGTGTCACCTCACGGGACCCTAGAAGGACTGTGTAAATTTTCACTGTCCGTGCAAATGTCCTTGGCCATTGTTCTGAGCCTATCTCCAATGGCTTCTGAAGTTTGGACAGTCTCACTGTTTGGGCCATATCTCCCTCATCCGATATCCAAATTGAGTGAAACCACTTGTGTTGCACAGCTAAAAAATAGATATTCAATTGGATATGTAGTAGCTTACATGGTTCATCTCACATCAAAAGTTATGACTGTTTTAAGTACACTGCCAAAACTTTCTCTCTAGGCCACTAACTAGACCAATTTGCATTCGGCCACTTAAACTCAACCCGTGGTCACCAAAACTCAACCATGGCTTGTATTACATCCTAGAATGCCAACCATAAGTAGATTTTGAAAATTTTCAAATTGCTACATGTGGCGATTAAACTTGATATGGCTAAGGCCTATGATAGGGCTTCCTGGTCTTACATATATTTTGCCATGAGGAAAATGGGATTTGGGGAGCAGTTCATTGACTTAGCATTGAGAATTATGACCAACAACTAGTATTGCATTATCATTAATTGGGCCAGGCATGGTTTTTTCTACTCAATCAGGGGGCTTAAACAAGGTGATCCCCTATCTCCTGCCCTGATCATATTAGGGGATGAGGTACTGTCTAGGATGCTGAACAGACTCAACAGTCACCCTAACTTTCAAGCCTTCTATATGAATAAGAGATGACCCCAAATCAATCATCTTGAAATTAATCCAGAGCCTCATTGCAGACTTCTTCTAGGGAAGACTTGATCAAAAGAAGAAGTACCACTGGGCATCATGGAAGAGCCTCAACTTTCCTCTGGCAGAAGAGGGAATTGATTTCTGAAACATGAATGATGTGTGTAAAGCATTTCAGGTTAAACATTGGTGGAACTTTAGAAGTAACACCTCTCTTTGGGTTGAATTCTTAAGAGCCAAATATTGCCAAAGGGCCAACCCTTTGACAAAGAAAGGGGACAAAACGATTCTTTAATTTGGAAGCACATGATGTACAACAAACACCTGATTGAACCTCATATCTAATAGAAGGTTTATTCTGGAAACTGTTATTTTTGGTGGGACAATTGGCTGGGGATGGGACCTCTGGCCCAATTTAGTGATGCTAGCCACATATTTAATAACACCAAAGTGGCTGACCTTGTTCAAAATGGGCAATGGGACCAGGAGAAAATAAGGGAAATAGCCCCTCACCAATACATAGACACCATTCTCAACACCCTAATCCAGGCTCTCAGTGGCATACATGACAAACCTATTTGGAATCTTAACACTAATGGAGAATTCACAACCTCTTCTGCTTGGAGCTTGGTAAGGGAGAAAAGGGAACAAAACAACTTTAACAGACTTACTTGGCATAAGTCTATTCCCTTCAAGTGCTCCTTCCTGCTATGGAGGGCTATGAGGGTTAAGTTGCCAACTAATGAAAAGCTGACCAACTTTGGTTATGATTATCACTGCTATACTAATCCAGGAGGGGATACTATTGACCATATCTTTCTTAATGGATCTTTTGCCAGGAAAATTTAGAACTATTTTGCTGCCTTTCTAACCACCAGCATGGATGTGAACTCCCTGAGATTGAACATCAGGAAATAGTGGGAAGCCGATAATGAAGCCCAAAGGCTCATGCTGCAAGCAACTCAAATCTTCATATGTTGGAACCTTTGGAAGAGAAGATGCTCTGCTAAGTATGATGGAATAATCCCCAATATAGCCAAAGTCTAGTATATGGTGGCCAGGGACATGTCCATGCTAATGAGGACAACCTTCCCTTACATAGACTGGCCTTATGGCTGGAAAGACCTCACCATTCTGGTGGAGAAATGCTACCATAATGTAAGAATTACTCCAATCCAGTGGGTTAAACCTCAGGATCAATGGATCTAACTTAACACTGATGACAGTGCCTTAGGAAATCCTGGAACAATAGGGACAGGAGGAGTTATGAGGGACAAAAATGGGGACCTTATTTCTGCCTTTACCTACCCATTAGGACAAGGTACTAACCAGCAAGCAGAAGCTCAAGCAACAACTATTGTATTAAGTTGGTGTGTTCAAATGGGATACACCAGAGTCTACCTGGAGGTTGATGCTGAAATGCTTAGCTCCTGGATCAATCACAGAGCTAAACCTCCATGGAGGATACAGAGAGAACTAGATAGGATCCAATATTACAGGGCCCAAATCCTGGAGTTCAAATGTCAGCATATCATGAGAGAAGCCAACTAAGTGGCTGACTCTCTATCCAAGTACAACCAGCAAATCAGCAGGTCCCAAGTATTCCAAGAGGCTAATCAACTGCCAAGAGAGAGCAAGGCTTACCTGAAGATGGACAAGATACAAGTTATCATATTTAGAAGAAGGCAGATGAAGAGAATGAGGAAACCACCTTAAAGATGCAGCACACAACAACATTCAAAAAGACTCCTTGCACTGATCCAGTATGCTGTCCAGCACGATAGAGTTTAGGATTAGACTTTAGGAGTTTATTTTCTATTCAAATTGTAAGGGGAGAGTCTACCTTATTTATTGCTTTCCTAGAATATTATAATGAGAGGAGTCCTCTCTTAGGATTTTCTTGGTTTGTTCATTAGAAATAGGGTCTTATGGCTAATTTACCTAGGCAGGTCATGGAGTACCATCTTAGGGAGGAGGTAAGGTTGATATCCCCCTCCATGTACTTTCCTGTTTTCGTTAATTATTTATGTTAAAGCCTGGGGGTGTTGCTTAGACCCTGACCCTCCACAAGGTCTTTAAAAATAAAAAAAATACTCCTAAACTCATAATTATCGCTTCTCTCTCTAAAATTAATTTCTCTCTACTCTCTCTAACGGTAACAACATTCTAACGGTAATAGAGCCTTGCTGATAGCGCGTGAGGCACCGGTGGACGGCAATTGGCCACCAGATTTAAGCCAACAAGATCATACGTCCAAGGAACTGAATAATCAAAAGAATGATCACATAGAAAATGCTTCTAATTCAAACATCCACGGTTCGAGTGTGGCGGTCACTGGAACAAATGGTGTGGACGAATTAGCTAAGATTAATGAGAATCCTCCAGTTAACCAGGAGAAACCAAGCGCAGGGACTGTAGCAAGGGGAGAAACTCACAACACGATTTCCACCTCTTGGGAAGAGAAAACGGAAAGGATGGCTAAACAATAAGAACAGGTGATGCTGGAAGGGATGAAAAATACACAAGTCTCGCCCTTCAGCAAAGATTCTAGGCCAGGTAACATAGAGAAGAAAGGGAATCAACTTCCATCGTCAACAGAAGAACAAGTTTGCTCCCTAACATTATTTAAAAGCTTAATATGACTGTGAGCAATATAGAACAATCTACCATTCCAGAATCGAGTAGCAATAAAGAGGTTAAATATGGGAAAGGGACCCAAGTCTTGAGGAAGGGAGACAAAGAGGATAAAAACAATTCAATAGGAAAGGGAGAGGAATCACAGCAACAACAGGATAGAGGAATGAAAAATGGCATAAAGGACCATAACCAATTTCCCAAAATATCCAATAACTTTGATAGAGTTACCCACAAAGTGCAAAGGAACTCACAAGGCTTGATGAACACCAAGCAGACCCAGATACATGCTCCACAACCTTCTAATACAATCATCCAAAGGGACAGTAAGAAAGGTCAGACACCTGAACCTACCCCCTACACTGTGATTCAAAATTTTGCTATTAAGCTGAGACTTAATATGGCTAAAAAAGAGAGTCATATTGAAATTGAACAACCTAAGTATACATCCAAACAAGGTCTACCAGCTGTGATCTATAATAAGGAAGATTACATGTAGAAATTAGCTGAGACTTGCAAATATACTTTTATTGGAAAGTTCAGTAATACCATGCCAAAGGTAGAGTTAATTAGGAAGAACTTCATTCTGCAGACTCAACTGATAGGAGGTGTCAAAATTTCTCACTTCAATGTTAGGCATGTGTATATAGACCTGGATAATGAGACAGACTATGTTACTGTATGGACCAAGAACAAAATGCACATAGAAGGCCAGCTTATGAGGATTCAAACCTGGACCCCTACCTTCAAACCTGAGGAAGAGACACCTATTGTGCCTATTTGGGTGACCCTCCCTGAACTGCCTTGGCACTGCTACAACAAAACTTTTGTTACCACCCTGTTTGCCCCAATTGGTAAGGTCTTATACCTTGACACTGCCTCAATCCAAAAGACTAAGGGAAGTATGGCCAAAGTGAAAGTCCAAATAGACTTTACTAAAGAGAGACCAACTCAGGTCTAGATGGGATTTGATGAGAAAGATCTAACTCTAGGAAGATTGAAGGGAATCCAGTATGAGAGTATACCTGATTATTACATGTATTGTAAGTACCAAGGTCATAGGGAACAAGTCTGCACCATCAAGAGAAGGGATGAAGAATACAATAGCAGAAAAACACTTGAGGCAGAAAAAAGAAATAAAGCTCAGGAGGGAATTAAGGAAATCCCTCAAGCAAATGAAAATAAGAGGTGTGCAGGGGAAAATACAGAAAAAGATATAGGGAAAACATGGCAAGAAAGGGAAGGTAGACAACAAAAAGGACAATGTTAAGTCCAGGGCAGAAAGAACCAGAAGAAAGCTATGAACCAGGGACAACAGGAGGAAAAACAAGAATCCTCTTAAAATCAGATGGGCAAGAAAGATCAGTAGATTGAAAGAAGATCATCAGGTAAGAATCTAAATATTGAATTGTCTCATTATTATGCTGATCTTGAATGTCAAGATCAGCCCACTAACCAATCTGAAGGATGGAAAGGAAGCAAGAAAGGAATAACTAGTAATAATGCAAAAGGGAATAATGAGCAGCATAATGCAAAAGGGAGGAAAAGAACCAATGAAAATCCTATCCGAGAAGGAGACATGTACAATCAACAAAACCAAGAGCATACAGAGAAATAACTGCCTAACAAAAAGAGACAAGGTATTGACTTATCTTCCCATGAGAAGGATGTGATAGCTCCTCTAGACCATCTTCTCATTTCCCTTTCTATTGCTGGAAATAATGTTGTGTATTCCCCTCCCCTATACCCCCTTGGAGTACTTGAAGGAGGTGAGGGTAGAGTGAAGAAATACCCTACTAATCTGCAGGAAGGGGAACCTGGGGGGTGGGGTGGGGAATTTGACTCATGTTTTGCATGAGGTTTTCACTGACCCTAGACATGACTGTAGAACTTCTGCTACCCTTATGAATTTACAGGATGAGCTGAGCCCTTTACAGAGGTCCAATATGGGTTCCATGGCTAAAGCTCTGGGATCATTGGCAAGTACCAGTTCCACTGGGAATAGATCCAAAAGAAACAAATTAAGCAAAAAAAGAAGGGATGCCATAAGGAAGAGAATGGAAAAATAGCAAAACTATACAGAAGGGACTCCTAGTCTTGAGAAAGGAATTAGAGCTGAAGGAATCAGTGAGGAAAGTCAGGATTCAGGAAGGGGGGAAAATTCTAAGTGGGATGGAAAATAGGTAGTCTTATCTATCCAGGATTCCCAAACTAAAGGGCCCTCACACCCCCTTAGATACTCTCCAGGAGTGAATACTAAGGAATGCACTTTAAATTCAGAAACTGCTCTACCCAGTGAGGAAGTGGATGAATACCAAGTGATACACTCTGAGGAGGAATTTGACAGGGAAAATCTTCCTATAAATGATGATGATGATGAGGAAGTCTGTGAGCATTTAATACAAGCCTTCAGTCCTTCTAAAGACAAGGAGGTAAATGCAGAGATTCAAAAAGTTACAAACCAACAAGGGTTATCTCCAAGAAACTTGTTTCAGAAAAGAACTAACAAGAAGAATAAAAAAGCTATATAGTCTGCCACAGGTGGTAGACCCAACACAAGATTGTTCTCTGCTAGATCATCCCAATGATTAATACAATCACTTGGAATGCTAGGGGTATTAATACCTAGGGAGTAGTGGAAAGACTCAAAGCTCTCAAGAATATTCACAATCTATCAGTGATCACCATTCTGGAACCTTTCTCCAACATGGATAAACTGGATAAGTTCAAATTGCAATTGACTATGCATAATGCAGTGAGTAACCCAAATGGAAAAATATGGGTGTTTTGGAATGAAGATATCAAGTGTGAAATCCTGGAATGTGATGAACAGCGAGTGAATTGTGCAATTCAACATCTTCACATGACTACTAAGTATATAATTATCTTTGTGTATGCCAAGTGTAGAGACCACCTTAGGAGACCTCTTTGGGACAGGATGCTTCTTTTGGCTAACAGAAATAACAACATCCCCTGGTGCATCATAGGTGATTTTAATGTAATCACTAATACTGAGGAGAAAAGTGGGGGTATCCCCTACAATATCAAGAAGAGTTTTGAATTCATTGGGATTATTAAAGATTGTGGTTTACAAGATTTGGGATTCTCAGGACAAAGCTATACATGGTCTAATAAGAGAGATGTTGGATCCACAATCTGGAAGAGGCTGGATAGGGGAATGGTAAATCACAAGTGGCTTGAGAGCATGCCTCATTCTAGAATTACTCATCTCCCTTCTGTGGGATCTGACCATTGTCCTCTTCTCATGAAGATGCACAACAGATCTACAAATCCTATCAAATATTTTAAATTTCTTAACTGCTGAACTGACCAAGATTCTTTTATGGATATAGTCAGGGAATGCTGGGACAAAGAGGCCATAGGCAGTCCTATGTGGGTCTTTCATCATAAACTTAAAAGACTTGCTACCACTCTAAGTAATTGGTCTAAGAACCAGTTTGGGGACATCTATTCTAAGGTTAAGGAATATGAAGAAAATATCAGAGAAGCAGAACTGGAATTGATCAACCATAAAATTGAGGACAAAAGAAGCTATCTCCATGAGATTAATACTGAATACATCAGATATCTTAAGCTGGAGGAGTCTATCCTTAGACCAAAAACTCAGTTAAACTGGTTCAAGGAGGTGATGCAAACACCAGATACTTTCATGCTTTGGTCAGGGGAAGAAGGAGGAGGCTGCTCATTCATAGCATTCAGGATGAAGATGGAAACTGACTTCAAGGGGATGAGAACATAGCCAAGAAAGCTGTCCATCACTTTCAGAAGATCTTCAAAGGAGAGGAGAACCACATAGCTGAGGAGGTCTTAGACTGTGTGCCTAGGATGGTTACTCAGGATCAGAATCTAAAGCTTCAAGCCTCCCCAGATTTGGAGGAGATACATCAGGTGATTCAGTCAATGAGCCCCTACTCAGCAGCTAGCCCAGATGGGTTCAATGGTAAGTTCTATCAAACTTGTTGGGAGATTATTAAAATGGATCTTCTGAGGGTAGTGCAAGCCTTTTTCTATGGGCAGGTGATCCCCAAATACTTTTCCCATTTTTGCCTTATTCTTATCTCTAAAACTAGTAATCCAGGCAGCTTCTCAAAGTATAGGCCTATCAGTCTTAGTAACTGCATCTGCAAGATTTTCTCCTAGATCCTTTCCTTAAGATTGGCCTCTATTCTTCCCCATCTCATTTCTAGGAACCAATCAGGTTTCATCAAAGGGAGAAGTATTGCTGAGAACATTATGTTAGCCCAAGAGATCATTCATCACATCAAAAAACCTGTGGAGGGAGGGAATGTGGTGATTAAGCTTGATATGGCCAAGGTTTATGATAGGGAATCTTGGTCATACATCTGTATTATCATGAGGAAGATGGGCTTTGGGGAATAGTTTATTGACATGGCTTGGAGAATTATGACAAACAACTGGTACTCCATCCTCATAAATGGGGCCAGATATGGTTTCTTTCACTCAACAAAGGGGCTTAAATAGGGGGATCCTCTTTCTTCTGCCCTATTTATCTTAGGTGCTGAGGTCCTATCTAGATTGATGAACAAACTTCACAGCTACCCAACTTTTCAAGGTTTCTATATGAAGTAAAGAGGACCTTAAATCAACCATCTGAGCTTTGTTGATGATGTAATTCTGTTCACTTCTGGCAATATAAGCTCTCTAACCTTGATCATACAGGTACTGGACTCCTATGAAAAGGTTTCTGGGCAAATGGTGAACAAGAGTAAAAGCCATTTTATGGTCCCCTCCAACACTGATCAGACTACTTTTGAGAGAATCACAGAGATAACATGTTTCAATCAAAAAAAGGATCCTATTACCTACCTGGGGTGCCCCATTTATATAGGTAGATAGAGAATAATTTATTTTTCAAACATGGTGTCTAAGGTGATTAAGAGGATTTCAGGATGGCAATCTAGGATTTAAGCTATGGGGGAAAAACTACTCTGATAAAACATGTGATTCAATCATTGCCTATACATCTGTTAGCTGCTATATAACCCCCTTCCACCACCTTAAAACAGATTTAGAGCCTCACAACAGACTTCTTCTGGGGAAGGCTGGATCAAAAAAAGAAGTATCACTGGGCATCTTGGAAGAGCCTCAATTTTCCATTGGCGGAGGGGGGAATTGGATTTAGAAACATGCCTGATGTTTGTAAAGCCTTTCAGGTTAAATATTAGTAGAACTTCAGAAACAACAACTCTCTTTGGGTTGAGTTCTTGAGAGCCAAATATTGCCAAAGAGCCAACCCATTGATAAAAAATAAGGACAAAAAGGTTCCCTAATCTGGAAACACATGATGTATAACAAACACCTTATTGAACCTCATATGCAATGGAAAGTCTACTCAGGGAATTGCTATTTTTGGTGGGATGATTGGCTGGGAATAGGTCCTCTGTCACAATTCAGTGATATTAGATACAAATTCAACAACACCAAAGTGTCTGACTTTATTCAGAATGGGCATTGGGACCAGGAGAAAATTATGGACACTGCCCCTCACCAGCACATTGGTACCATCCTCAATACCCCAATCCAGATTCTCAATGGTATACTTGATAAACCTATTTGGAAGCTCAACACTAATGGAGACTTTTCAACATCCTCAGCCTGGAACTTGATAAGGAAGAAAAGGGATCAGAATAGCATAAACAAGCTTACTTGGCATAAAACCATCCCCTTCAAGTGCTCCTTTTTGCTATGGAGGGCTATGAGAGGTAAACTTTCTACCAATGAAAAGCTAATAAGTTTTGGTTATGACCCCAACCAATGATACTGCTGCTCTAATCCTGGATGGGATACAATTGATCACATTCTCCCTAATGGCTCCTTGTAACAACCCAAAATTTTTTGAAAAATCCTTATGGTTGGTCTTGTATGATGTACTACTGGTCATGGTTAAGTTTTGGTAGCCACGGGTTGAGTTTAAGTGGCCAAACGCAAAACAAATCTTTTGGTGGCCTAGAGAAGCCGTTTGGGCAGTAGGCTTTGAACGAATATAACTTTTGATGCGGGGTGAACCGTGTGGGATGCTATATATAAAATTGAATCTATTTGTGTTAGCTTCATAACTCAACTGGTTTCACTCGATATGAAGTTCAGATGAGGAAGTTATGGCCCTAATTGTGGGAATGCCTGAAATTCGGAAGACATTGGACATAGGCTCTGAAAAGTGGCCAAGGACAGGGCCACCGTCTGTGAAACTTTTCATGGTCCTTGTGGGGTGTCGTGAGGTGTTCCAGTGATCTAGGGGTGGTCAGGAACCACCCCATGAGACAAGTTATGGGCCACGGACCAGTACACCGTCCGTGAGCCCTTTCACGAGCCGTGAACTATCCCGTCAAGTGGGACAGTAGCTTGGACAGTCTATGGTTGGTGTAGGTGGCTAAGTAAAGGCTCACGGGATATGGAGACAGACTTTCAACCCTCATACGACCCGTCAAGTGGTCCGTCAAGTGTTCCAGAAAGTCGTCCGAGAGTTCGCGTTGGAAAATTGGCTAAGTGTGGTTTGATGGTGCAATGGGACGGACCGTGAGACAGGTACACGACACTGTAGCAGCCGTGTGACTCTTTGTCCAGTGAAAAGTTCCATTTTATTAATGGTAATTTCGTGATTTAACATTTTCCTAAGCCCCTTTTAGGTATCCTAAGGTCTCCTAAACCCCT
>JBCEWC010021446.1:0-10466 GCA_038996855.1 Solanum aculeatissimum | reverse complement strand
TTATAGTCTTAATGAGTTATCGGTTTACCCAATAACTCAATACTAAAAATCAAAATCGAACCGATAATCCGATAATTGTTTTTGTAAAAATCATTAATATTTTTTTTTTGTAAAAACCATTAAAAAACCGTTAACTCAATAACTCGATAACAATAAACCAATAACATTTTTTTGGTTTGATTTATCGGTCAATTTGATTTTTGCACACCCTTATAGGTGGTAGGGTGGAAATGTGGGTGGGGGGAGAGGAGAGGGGATAGGATGGAAGTGTGGAGGTGGAGCGAAATTTTTTTGATTGAAAAAAATATCTTTTTAGAAAAATTTAAATTTAAGTTTTGGTATTGAAGTAAAAAAAATAGATGAGGGTTGGGGGTGGGGTGGGAGTGGGTGGATGATAGGATATTGAAGTAGAATTATTTTTTTTATGAAAAAATATTTTTTTCAAAAATAATTATTTGGGAATAGGAGTTGAACATTAACAATCAAGTTTTGATTTGGTTTTTTTTTTTTTTGCTTTAAGAGATTAAAGTGGGTTGAAACCATTTTTACCCAAAACATATTTGACCAAATCCATATTTACCCATATTTTATATGGATGGATTGTGATTCAATCCATTTTATCTCAATTCATATTCAATCCATTCAAATCCGATTCAATCCACCTATTTGTCACCTCTAACCTCACCACAGCAGTCATAAAATTTCGAAACGAACATTGCCACTGTAATGAAGTTTGACTGCAGTATTCTAAGATGCTTCTCATACGTATATACCCGTCATATTATGTCTACTCTCTACATCAGTCGTATATACTAGTCATATATATACACTTTTGTGTATTATTTCAAGTCCCCAACAGCATCTTCCTGGTATAAACATATGGCACGTCGGAGTTTAGATGCAGTGTTGGGTGGAAAACCCAACGCAACAAGCAAACCAGTTGTTTAGCTGAATACTTACACAATCATTACATCTTTAACAGTCCATTCTATCAATTAAAGGGTTTTTGGTCTGTTTTAATTATTTTTTTTTTAATAATATCTTTCAAATGAATCCCTGTTCTTTCTTTTTTTGGTTTGTTTTTATATATAGCTTTTCCATTATTAGGGTGGTCCACCCGACAAGGAACCTTTGTGAAAGAAGCAAGATCTCTATGTGGATGAAAATAAAAAATGAAAGCATTTGTCCTTGGGAAAATACCTTAACTAACTTTCGTGTTACGTTATGGTAAAAAATCTTCTTGTTTCTTTTAAGAGTAAAACTTGTGCCGACAGGTAAAGGAAAAGAAATATATATGGGATTGTTTTGACAAAACTAATGGTGATGTCGTTAATAGTTTGACTCTATGTGGGATGGTGATTGATAGTGATACTTAATTAATAAGTTGAGTTTAGGTTTGAAAGATGCAGGTAATGAAGTAAGATGTTGGCTTTTTCTATATGTACAAGATAGATCCTTCATGCATATATTAAAGATCAACATCAAATAATAAATACATGCATGGATAAATACTCTCTACAACAAACAAAGGATTTAGTGATAATAATATCATTATTATTTTATTATGTTTAACAATAATAACACATGATATGCTAAGGGTGATAATTTCAAACTATACAAGGTAAAAGGACTCCATTTAATTCATATTTATTTAATAGATCGCTCATATTTTCTAAATGGGTAAATATGGGTTGATCTATTTTAAAAGCTCATACAAATATGGTCAAAATGGATAAAAATATGGGTACACATATAAACTCATTTATCCCCACTTCAGAATAAAAAATTCTTAACTGCACTAAAAAAAATGTGTGCGTGAATTTTTTTTATTTTTCTTTAAAAAAATTTGGAGCAAGAGTGGGGGCATAGGGTGAAAATGTAGGGGGGGGGGGGGGAGATGGCAAAAAAAATTAATTTTTTTATTTTTATTGGAGTGGGCATAGAATCAAACCAAACTAATTTGATTCTTCGATTTTTCGATTTGGTATCGGAGTTCTTTTTTCAAAAGTTAATTAATGATAGAAGATTGGCCAATATATATAACAATACCAAGTAACCTTTAATCCATGCATTGATGTGGGACCATCATCACCCCCTACATGCTCAGGACAGAACATATGAAACTTAAATAATATTATAAGATTTGGGGGGAGGGAAGGAGGAGGAAAAGGAAAGGGAGGGCAGAGAAAAACAACAGGTAATAATTAGTTGGGATTAACCTGACTCTTTTATCATGATAATAAAATGAAATATGTATCTAACATATGTGAGTCTTAATTAGGTTATTCACAACACAGGTTATTGTGTCTACAAGTTTATGAATGTATGTAATAGATAATTGTGAGTAACATAGATGTGATTGCTCAATAGATGAAGAAGTGGTTGACAGTCTCATAGATGTGATTGCTCAATTTCCAAAGGAAGCAGATCCTATGACGCAAGAACAAGAAGAGATGATTCAAAAATAAAGTTTATCCCCTCGGCGACAGAACCCAAAGACGAGAAAGAAAGGAAAATGGGTGATATCAATGCCACCCAAGAAAATAAGTTGGCTATGATAGACCCCAATATTTTCTAATGATTAAGCTCATTATATGGAATATAAGAGGGATGAAATCTAATGGAGCTTATGAAAGACAAGATCAACTAGTCAAACTTCACAAAATAGACTTTGTTGCTCTTCAAGAGCCTTTCTTGGATAGTACCAATATTGAAAGATACAAAAGGAAACTTGTTTTTGAACATACAGTGTCTTAACAAACAAAGCACGATCTGGTGTTTTTTGAACTCCAATATCACATGTTTTATCTTTGCTAAAAGTAGACATCAAATCACCATTAAATGCAACTTGATAGGGAATTCTGATTACTTCTAGATCACAATGGTTTATGCAAGATCGAGATCGGCTAAAATAATGTATCTTTGGGATAAACTAAGAAATCTTAGCCACATGATTGATGCTCCTTGGTTAATTATCGGAAGAGATTTTAACTCTATTATGGATGCTGATGAAAAAAGTGGTGGGGTGTGGTTCAACCTTAGTAAAGGTATTGATTTTATTTCTTGTATGGATGACTGCGGGATGACAGACTCTGGTTTCATAGGTAAAATTCATACTTGGTGTAATAGAAGAAGAAGGGAGCATAAGATCAGTCGAAGACTGGATAGAGTCCTTCACAACGATGAATAAGACTCTATTTTTCCAAATATCAAAGTAGAGCATTTGGCAAAAATAAACTCGGACCATAATCTTATGTTAATGTCTTATTCCAAAGCCTCCCAAAACTTCACTAAATGTTTTAAATTCCTTCATTTTTGGAAAGACCATGAGGACTTCCTCCCTTTGGTTAGATCAATCTGGGAGCCAACAGTACAAGGCAATGTTATGTGGTCTTTACACCACAAGCTTAAGGCTCTGTCTAAAGAACTTAGCAAATGGTCTAAGGAATGCATTGGGAATGTTTTTTATAAGGTGAATGCTTTGTAACATGAAATCAGCTACTTTGAAAACTTGTATGATGTTGATAATTCTGATCATAATAGGAAAGTTCTTCATAAAATTCAGAAAGAATACATCAAGTGGCATAAGTGACAGGACTCTATCCTTAGGCAAAAGGCTAGACTAGAATGGGTTACTGAGGGAGATATGAATTTCAAGTACTTTCACATTGTCATTAGGGACCAGCGAAGGAAGTCTCAAATACACAAGATCAAAGAAAGACATCATACTAGGGTCGAAGGTATAGAGAACATATCTAACACAACCATCGACTTCTTTAGTAACATGTTTGCTCAACAGCCTAGCAATTCTAATATGCATATTCTCAAACGCTGTCAACAAATAATCACTAAAAAAGACAATATCATACTCCACTCGATACCTACAGAAAAGGAGATCAAAGATGTTATATTCTCTATGGATCCAAATAACTCAAAAGGACATGATGTGTTCAACGGACTTTTTTATCAGGTAACTTGGAATATTATCAAATTGGACATAATTAACTTTGTCGTTTCTTTTTTTATGGTGCCGAACTGACCAAATTCTTCACACACACTTGATTAGCATTGATCCCTAAAGTGAATTCTCTAGAAAACTTTTCTCAACTCAGACCTATCAGTTTGTGCAACTTCTCAAATAAGATTATTTCTAAAATTATTGTTGTTAGGGTGAACTCTATCCTACCTAAACTGATCTCAAAAAATCAACCAGGCTTTGTTAAGGGAAGGTTGATTATAAAAAATATTCTTCTTACACAAGAGATCATTCAACGTGCTAAAATCAAGAATGCATGAGGCAATGTGGTTATTAATCTAGATATGTCCAAAGCTTATAATAAGCTTTCATGGACATTTCTCTCTAATGTCTTGAGGAAAACTGGATTCTAGGAAAAGTTTATTGAAATAATTTTTAGATTGATTTTCAATAATGGGTACTCTGTTCTTATCAATAGAACTAGTTTTGATTTTTTCAAATCAACTAGAGGTCGCAGGCAAGGTGATCCCCTCTCTCTTGCTCTATTTATTTTAGCAGCAGAAGTCCTCATCAAGGCACTTAACTCTCTACACCAAAGAGAGGACTTCATTGGTTTCTCAATGCATAAAAGAGGTCCACTAATTAATCATTTGGGCTATGCAGATGATTTGGTTCTCTTTAGCTCTGGAAACAAAAGATCTATCAACTTGATTATGAAGCAATTGAGAAACTATCAAAGGGATTCTGGTCAGGAAATCAATTATGATAAAAACTTCTTTCTTACTCATGATAATGCTAACAGGCTTACCAATAGAAGAATTAAAAGATGGACAGGATATAAATAGACTACATTTCCTTTTATATACCTTGGTTGTCCCATCTACTTAGAAAAAAAAGGATATGTTACTTTGTTGATATTGCTAGAAAGATCATGAATAAGATAGCAGGTTGGCAAAGAAGGTTACTATCCCCCGGTGGAAAAGCTTTCCTTATAAAATATGTCCTCCAGTCTCAATCGCTTCACATTTTTGTTGCTCTAATACCTCATGTTACTGTGATTAAGGAGATCGAGATGCACTTCTCAAATTTCTTTTAGGGACAAAAGAATGGAAAAAACAAATACCACTAGTCCTCCTTGGAGAATATGTGTTACCCGAAAAAGGAAGGGGGCCTTGGTTTCAAGAGCCTACATGATATTTGTCTTGCTTTTTTCTGCTAAAAGATGGTGGAGCCTCAGAACAGAGAAATATGTCAAAGAAGCAATCCTATGTCCAAGATCTCCACTCCAAAAGACTCTAGTAGTTGGAGGGAGCTTCTGTTCATGAGGGATAAGGTTGAAAAATATATTTACTAGGAAGTCAATTCAGGCAAATGCTACTTATGGTGGGATGATTGGACTCTTCAAGGATCGTTATATTTTTTAGTGAACTTGACCCACAAGCCTGGTAACTTGAAAGTAAACAATTACTTGCAAGACCAGGATTGGGACTTGGACAAACTCGACTTAATCATTGTTGGGAATATTGTGAAGAACATCCACACTAGAAATAGAGAACAAGATGACAAAGCTATTTGGTGGTTGACTTCCAATGGCCAATTCACATGTTCCGCAATACTCGATAACCTCAGAAAGAGAAGTTCTTCTAAATCTTATTACTCTATAATTTGGATAAAAGAAATTTCTTTTAAAATCTCTTTTTGTATGTGGAAAGTTCTTAGAAAATTAATTCTTATTGATGCCTCAATTCTTAGATTTCTGACTAACTTGGGATTTAATTGTGCATGCTGTAGGATAGACAAGAAAGAGACCATTAATCATCTTTTTATAGCTAGTGACCTAGCAAAAAGGGTTTGACATCAAATCATTTCTTCCATTGGGTTGCAACTGACCAGTCGAAACATGGACAACATGCTTGATCAATGGTGGACCTTTTCACCCAAAAATATTGTACATAGGTATTTACTTCTTATTACTCCCATCATTGTGTGTTGCAAAATATGGAAAGCAAGGTGCACTACAAGGTACGAGCATAAGCAGGTCAGCACAAATAGCATTTGCCACTAAGTTCTCTTTTAGGTCAAAGAAGTGATGAAGAAAAAGTTTAGTATGATGGACCAACATTGGAACTAGAAGCAAGTGTGTCATATAGCTGAAAATTACAAAATCACCATCAACAACTTGATGGTTTACTGGCACAAACCTAGTGATGATGCTTAGAAGTTGAACACTGATGGGAGATTCCTGAAAGACCAAAACAAGACAGGAGTTGACAGAGTTGTTAGGAATAAAAATGAGGAGACTTAGTTATGGCCTTTGTGTATCCAACTTAATTCCACACTAACAATTTCAGTGAAGTTTATGCTGCCTTGATAGGAATTTCATGGTGTTATGACACAAATATCAGGAATATTAAAATAGAATTAGACTCAATGATCATTACAACATGATCAAAGGGGTGACCAGACCTTCTTGGAGACTGCAAATATGATCAAAGATATTCAACACAAAATTCATCAAAAGAATGTCACGATTAGTCATTGCTATAGAGAAAGTAATGGAGTCGCAGATGGTCTTGCGAAGCATGCCACCACCCTTCAAGAAGATAAAATCTTCCTACATAAAGAAGATCTTCCTAAGGAGGTTATTGACCTCCTCAGAATGGATAAGATGCAGCTTCCATCCTTTCAAAGACGAGCAAAAAAATACTCTTCTTGGTTTCATAAGCCCCCATGATTCCTCCCATTTCTGTAGATGCCAGTATGTCTAGGCATACCTAGATATATATGGATTACTTCAAGGTTACTTAGGTCTTATAGAACTTAAGTATGCCAGAACTCTTAATCTTAGATAAGTTCTCTTAGGAGTATTAACTCCATTGTATGCTCTCTTTTTGTGTCCGAAGGTTAGGTTGCCATGTCCCCCTTTAGCTTTGCAATTTTTGCTAATCTTATATACGTGGTTAATATTTATTGAAAAAAAAAACATAATTTAGGATTAAGATTTAGAAGCTTAACACTATATTATATATTCTTAATATATTAGTTTGATATAATTTATGATTGGAATATTGCAGAATTTTAATACTATAATACAGTAGATAGTTGTAGGACTTAAGAAATTGTTTGATTGGGAACAACTTATCTCAGGATTAGTTATCCTAGGATAAGTTATCCTACCATGTACATGAGATAACTTATCCCACCACTATATGGTATAAATTGTGGGATAAGTTATTCTAAACTTGACAACCAAACAAAATCAAAATTTTATCCATTCACTATTTTTAATCCCATATCTATTTAATTTTATCCCTCAAACCAAATGACCCCTAACGGGTCGTTTGGTTTGGATATAAGTTATGATGGGATTATTATGCTGGAATAAATTATGATGGGATAAATTATGCTAGAATTAGTTATGCTGAGAGTAATTTTTATTGTTTGTTTGGTTTGACATATTCAAAATACTATTCATGATATAATTTCTAAGAATAAGATGTTTGTTTACAAAAATACCCTCCACCTTATTTAGTTTTTTATTTCATTTTCTTTGCAAGCTTTAGTTATTCATTGTTAAAAATAAATTTCCATCTTAGTTAATGTATATGTATGCATTTTTCATGATTAGGCCATGTGTTTTTAAAATTAAACTTTCATCTTATTTAACTTAAAAATAAAACTTTCATCTAATTTATCTTTAAATAAATTTTTCATCTTATTTAACGGAAAAGATAAAATTTTCACCTTATTTAGCTTAAAAATAAAACTTTCATCTTATTTAGCTTAAAAATAAAACTTTCATCTTATTTAACTTAAAAATAAAACTTCCATTTTTAAGTTTACTAAAAGCCAAAGCAAAATTATAATTAAAATAATTTATATTTTAATTGATATATAAAATATAATTTTTAAGTGAGTAATAAATTATTTAATTTAAAATATATAATTTAGAAGTGGAGTGAACATTGTAAGAGAAATCAAAATATAAATAAATATAAGTATTACACAAATAAATTCAACTTATAATATATTCATAAAGAGAAATTGTATTTACAGAATATATTTTTTTAACAAAAAATATATAAAAGTAATAATTAATTAAGGTTGTGAATGTTATTATAAATATTATTAAAAGAATATGTTAATGTGCATCAAATGTAAAAGTGGTGTATAAAATAAAGTTTAAGGGAGTATTTTTATTATTTCATATACCTATCCCAGGATAAGTTATCTTGGGATTATTATTCCACTCCCACGAGGGGATAACTTATCTCAGGACTAATTGTTGATCCTGAGATGAGTTATTCCCACCTATGCAACCATACAAAGAATTAAAGATCACTAAAAATTATCTCGGAATAATCTTCTCTTATCCATCACACCAAATGACCCCTAAGAGAACTATATATGTGCCTGAGTTAGCTAAAAAAGAAAAACCATAAAGATTTGTATTTTTCACTCGATAATGTTCTATAATGTTCTTCATGATGTTAGAATTTGGTTCTAGTCTATGTATTCTATATCTTGAATCCTGTTCCATATTCTTTAATAAAAATATTATATTTTCCCACTCTCTCCATTTTTCTAGGATCGCTCCATAAACTCATAATTATATATGTCATGATTCGGTCTCGGTTATGATGGCACTTGTTAGATCCCACCTACAGACAAGACAATTACCCAACCCTAGGGTACCTATCCTAAATCTCTAGTCTCAAATATAATAGATGCAATAATATAAATCAACACAACCTACCCAGAACCTGGAAATTAATTGTACAGAGGTGGATAGACACGCACACACGCTCATATATATATATATATACACACACACACACACACACACACACACACACACACACATAATAATAAGATATACAGCTAGGAACACTCCTGCATATACAAGCTACTACACTGTTCAAGGTCAATGTTTGGATACAAAAGACGGTCATCAAAAGGGAAGGAGATTGTCGAGTGTCTAGAGCTATTGATGCTCACTAATGTCTCCTGAAATGCCTGTGAACTCCCATCTTTGCAACTTCCCATGGTGCAGGTCCATGTTCTGACCACGATTGCTGAGTTGGGAGTTTGTGGGCATTACAGGAGACATTGGTGAGCATCAGCAGCTCTAGACATTTGACAGTCTCCTTCCCTTTTGATGGTCATCTTTTGTATCTAGACTTTGTCCTTGTATGGTGTAGTAGCTTGTGTATGCAGGAGCATTCCTGGTTGTGTACCGTATTATTATGTACATATATGTGAGCGTGTGCGTGTGTCTGTCATAGCTCTGTACAATTGATTTTTAGATTTTGGATAGGTTGTGTTGATTTATATTATTGCATCTATTATATGTGAGACTAGAGATTTAGGTCAGGTACCCTGGGGTTGGGTAATTGATTTTCCTGTAGGTGGGATCAAACAGGTGCCATCATGATCGGGACCGGGTCGTGACAATATATTCCATAAATTAAAATCCTCAAAACTATCTTGTTAGAAGGATTCAAATGATCTAGTTGATGCAAATCTTGAAGATTGGTGATATGAATGTGAAGGTATCACAATCTAAGGTTATACATAATAATATCAATATGCTCAGTATAATTTTGACAATGCAGTCTTGAAAGAATAGAGTGTATGTGGACCTTACAATTTTACCAATGGGTTCTTGGAAGAATAGAGTATGCACAGACCTTACATCTATTTCATAGAGATAGAGAGACTACTTTTGATAGATCCTCAAGTTAAAATAAAATATTACAAATAATTTAAAAAATAAAATATAAAAATGATAGAGTAGAAATAATAAAACAATATGACATTGGAGCAATGTATAACATATAGCAGAAAGAATAGTAATGTCAATAAAATAATGTGATAATGAAACCAAAAAAACAGTTAATAATCAAAACTAGAGAACAAGAAACTATGAAAACAATGGAAATATAATTAGCAAGAAAAAAGGTCCAAGTACCACCACCAATTTGATCCCACAAGAAAAAGAGATAACACCCAACTGTCAATGAACATCTAAATCCTCTTATTTAAGGTCATATCTTTGTTAAGCTCAAGATAAGTCATATATGGTCTAATCACCTCTTCTAATACTTCTTCCTCCTTCCTCTAAAACTCTTGATAACTTTCATTGCCAAACTCTCACACCTCTTCACTAAATCAACTATACTTCTCTTCTTCATATTTCATATATGGTTGTGGTAAATAAAAAAGATGAAGAAAATATCAATTCAAAATATGTAGAATTAAAAAATAGAAAAGAATTCTTAATAAGAAGTTGACTAACTGAAACTAAGATTGAAACATCAGTGTTCCTTATTATTGGTTACATTTAGGCCAAATAAATTTGAAAGAATCTTGAGGATAATTGCCCACAAGGAGTAACTCATCTATATAGCTTCTCATATCAAGCCTTCATAACATATCAAAGTGGTGCAAGCACCCATAATACTCAAAGAGCCATAACAAGAGACTATGT
>JBCEWC010021445.1:0-10467 GCA_038996855.1 Solanum aculeatissimum | reverse complement strand
AAAGTATGAATCCTAGTACCCATGCTATTCTCATTGTTCCTCATGGCATTGCATGCATGATTCATGGATATTTTGATGAATGTTTTTATGTGGGCTATGTCCCAAACATGTTTATGACTATGATTTTGAATAAGTATGGGTTTGACTAAGTTGTAATCATACTATGTCTATGATATGGCTCTTTGAGCAACATGGTTGCTTGCACCAATATGATATGATATGACAAGTATGATATGAATGGATCTATTCATATGCATGAAGTTTGACGTGAAAGTTTATTTGGCATTTTAGCCATAATGCATGACTCTAAAATATGTTTGACTCTTGTTAAGTATACATAAGGGTATTGCAAGTATGTTTGGCTTCTACGCCAAATTATGCATGATTTTATGTTCAAGTGTCAAGTTTTTATTTTAAAAAGCATGTATATGTATACGTATTCTTGTAGGATGATGACTTACTACCGAGAAGGATTGGAGTAGTAAGTGGGCTATCCCTATGGGTCTCACTCCTTTCCCAAAACTATATGCCAACGTAGGTGCTAAAAAAATGGGAGACGTAAGGTATGCTTTGATATGATATGATATGTTATGTAAATCCTTTAGAAATAGGTGACCCGTAAGAAAGATGGCCATCACACCGTAATGGGAGGCTCAAAAGGTGTGGTGAGATTACCTTTGGCAAGTAATCTTCTACGATCCAATAGGAGGGCTTGCCTTGGGAAAGTTCATGTTGTAGCTCACATGTATTTGGATGTCGGTTATGGTTCCATCCCCTCTATATTATAAGCATTATGGCATTTCATTCATCATGAGTTTCATGGCATATTGATATATTGTTCTTTCTTGTATTCACTTCTATATGTTTGCCCTTGCCATTTAGGTTGTTATAGGTTCATGTGCATACGCATTTACAGGCCCGCATTCTTAGTACTTTATTGTGCTAACCCATACTCTTGTCTACATGTTCTAACCATGTAGGAACCAAAGATGACTTCTATATTTCATCAGATGATGTATGATCATCGTGAAGCGTATTTATTGTGGACCCTTTGTTCAAGGGCATTAGCCACTTTCTATCTAGCTAGTATTGCTTTTACTTTTCTTTACTTATGTATTGAGGGTGAGCCTCAAACTATGTCGAGGCCCCGCTTATCTTATGTAAAGGCTTGTTGGACAAATTAAACTCTTGTGGGTTGATTTTTTAATTTTGTTGGATAATATGGCTATTGAGATGTTATGATTTATGAGCTTGATTATGGAAATGGTATTTGTTTATGCTTATGAATAGATATTGGGATTGTGTATTGATTATGTGCTTATGTGGAAAGTCCCCTAACCCGGAATGCCCCCACAGCTTGAGTCTTACTTACCCTCCCCTTAGAGATAACTGTTATGTGCTATATGATTCATGTTCATCTTATTCCTAGCAACATCCCCATAGCTTGAGCCCAAAGGATTGTTTCCCTTAGATCTTATGTGTTATATGTTTATTTCCGCGCTTCCAAATCGATGATGTGTGTGATGATGTTATGATGGCTTAATCAAGGACTTTAAGGTTCTCTTTCGCCATGTCACATCAATGCTCCTTTCTGGGTCATGAAAAAGATGGTATCAAAGCTCTAGGTTTGTAATGATCCTCTTAGTCCAACATGCCGCGTCACTTAGAGTCTCGTTCATGGGCGTGATGCGTGCCATACTTATAAGTGAGAGGCTATGACGATGTTTTAGGAATCTATCACTTCATTATCTCTTGTATCGTGCCTTGTATCATTTATGAGATTCCTCTAAACTCTTGGTTCTTGTTACCTTTTCAGAACATGCCTACCATAAGAGCTCCCCTTCCCCGTCAGGCTCTCGGAATTGAGGAA
Source organism: Solanum aculeatissimum (assembly GCA_038996855.1). Classification (NCBI taxonomy): domain Eukaryota; kingdom Viridiplantae; phylum Streptophyta; class Magnoliopsida; order Solanales; family Solanaceae; genus Solanum; species Solanum aculeatissimum. Next base: position 8,597 of record JBCEWC010021445.1, on the reverse strand, counting down.
CAAGCTCCTCGGGCACCGGTAGAGGAGCAGGTGTCCCATTTCAAATTTAGAAATGTGGTATCCATGTTGGCCTAAGCTGTGGCCAACCAAGCCCGTCCGGTGAATCTCGTGAACTTTGGTATACTGGCTTTAAGGGTGAGGGATTTCACCCGTATGAACCCTCTAGAGTTCCTTAGCTCTAAAGTTGATGAAGTTGCTCAAGAGTTCATTGATGAACTCACCAAAGTGTTGACAATTATGGGTGTTGGTTCGGACGAGAAGGCGGAGTTTTTGGCTTACCAACTTAAGGATGTGACCCAAGTGTGGTATAACCAATGGCTTGTTGAGAGGATGATGGATGTTAAGGTTGGATGGGAGGAATTCAAGATGGCCTTCCTTGATCGGTTCTTTCCTCTTGAGCTTAGAGAGGCTAAGATGACTGAGTTCATAAATCTTCGAAAAGGTAATATGACAGTGAGGGACTATGACCTTAAGTTCACTAAGCTTTCAAAATATGCTACTACGCTTATGCCTGATCCCCGCGCAAGAATGCACAAGTTCATCTCAAGTGTATCGGATTTGGTTGTGAAGGAGTGTCGAATGGCCATGCTTATTAGGGATATGGACATCTCTCGGCTCATGACTTATGCTGAACAAATTGAGGGAGAGAAATTTAAGGAAATAAGAGTGCATGAGGCTAAGAGAGCCCTGTTTGATGGTGGGTTCTATAACTCAAAGAGTGGTGGTGGTGGTTTTCGCTGATTCCATCAAGGCCAAGGTTCGAATATGAGGGTTGCTAATCCGAGAGTGTCTCCTTCTAAGGCACAAGTTGGGGGTGGTCCCCGAACTCCTCTTTGTGGCCAATGAGGAAAGTATCATATAGGTGATTGTTGGAAGGCTTTGGGTGCTTACTATGGATGTTGTGGTTTGGACCACAAGGTTTTTGCTTGTCCAAGAGGTGCCAAGAAAGATCAAGTGGCTCCCGGTGGTCAAAGGCTGCCAAAGGCTCCGGTTGGTAGTGCTCAAAGGAATAACCGGTTCTATGCTCTCCATGCCCGACAAGAGGTGGAGGAAGCTACGGATGTCGTGACTGGTATGTTGAAAATCTTTAACTTTGATACTTATGCTTTACTTGATCTGGGTGCAAATTTATCTTTTGTTACTCCTTTTTTTGCTATTAAATTTGGTATGAGTTCTGAAATCTTGAGGGAACCCATTCGGTGTATACTCACGTGAGTGATTCTATTGTGGCCCGAAATATGTATAGGGGTTGTCTCGTGTTGGTGTTTCATAAAGTGTTCCCCGGTGACCTTGTAGAACTTGAGATGTATGATTTTGATGTTATTCTTGGGATGGATTGGTTGCATGCATTATATGTCTCAATTGATTATAGAACTAGGCAAGCCAAGTTCCAAGTTCCTTATGAACCCGTGTTGGAGTGGAAGGGTAGTGATTTAGTGGTTAAGGGTCAGTTTATTTCCTACCTTAAAGCCTGGAAGATGATTGGTAAAGGGCGCATCTACCATATCGTGCGGGTTAGAGATGTTGAGGGTGAGTCGCCTAGGCTTGAATCGATTCCGGTGGTAAAAGAGTTCCCTGATGTGTTTCCCGAGGATTTGCCCGATATCCCTCCCGATAGAGAAGTGGACTTTGGTATAGACCTTCTTCTAAATACTCGACCCATTTTTATCTCTCCTTATCGTATGGCCCCGGCGGAGTTGAAAAAATTAAAGGAACAATTGAAGGTTTTGTTAGAAAAAGGGTATATTAGACCAAGCATTTCACCTTGGGATGCTCTGGTGTTGTTTTTGAGGAAAAAGGATAGGTCTCTCCGGATGTGTATTGACTATAGACAATTAAACAAGGTGTCCATTTAGAATAGGTACCCATTGCCTAGGATTGATGATTTATTCGACCAACTTCAAGGATCTACTCACTTTTCCAAAATAGATCTAAGGTGAGGGAGTGTGATATTCTTAAAATAGCATTCTGGACTCGTTATGGTCATTTTGAATTTGTGGTGATGTCTTTTTGGTTGACTACTGCTCCTGCAATATTTATAGTTCGTATGAATCAGGTGTTCAAGTCTTTCCTTGATAATTTTGTGGTGGTCTTTATTGATGATATTTTGATCTGCTCCCGTAGTGAAGAAGAGCATATAGGTCATTTGAGGTTGGCTCTCCAAACCTTGAGAGAAAAGAAGTTGTATGCCAAATTTAGCAAGTGTGAGTTTTTGTTGGGAGAAGTTGCCTTCCTTGGTCATGTGGTGTCCGGTGATGGCATCAAAGTGGATCCTAAGAAGACTGAAGCTGTGAGGGACTGGCCTAGACCATTGACTCCTTCGGATATTAGAACTTTCCTTGGTTTGGCCGATTATTATAGATGGTTTGTTGAAGGGTTTTCCTCTATAGCATCTCCATTGACCAAATTGACTCAAAAGAAATCCAAGTTTGTGTGGACAAATGAATGTGAGAAACGTTTCAAAACTTTGAAGGATCAACTTACATTGGCTCCAATTTTGACTTTGCCGAATGGGTTAGACGGGTTTTTGATTTATTGCGATGCATCAGGTATTGGTTTGGGTTGTGTACTCATGAAACATGACAATGTGATAGCTTATGCTTCCCGATAATTGAAGGTGCATGACCAAAATTATCCGACACATGATCTTAAGTTAGCGGCGGTAGTGTTTGCTTTGAAAATTTAGTGGTATTATTTATATGGGGTGCATGTAGACGTCTTCACCGATCACAAGAGCTTACAATATGTGTTCACCCAAAGAGACCTAAAATTGAGGCAAAAGAGGTGGTTGGTACTTCTTAAAGATTATGATATGAGTGTCCTCTATCACCCCGATAAGGCCAATGTTGTGGCGGATGTTCTTAGTAGACTCTCCATGGGAAGTGTGACACATGTAGATGAGGGAAAGAAAGAAATAGCAAAGGATGTGCATCGGTTGGCTAGATTGGGTGTGAGGTTGGCCGAATCTGACCATGGTGGAATCCTTGTGCAAGGTGGATCCGAGTCCTCTTTGGTAGTTGATGTTAAGGCTAAAAAACATCTAGATCCTTCCGTAGTGAAGTTGAAGAAGTTGGTTGCCGATGCAAAAATTGAGTTTTCTACCAAGGGGGAGGTGGTGCACTTCGGTACCAAGATCATCTATGTGTTCCGAATGTGGATGGCTTGTGGGAAATCATCATGAAAGAGGCTCACAATTCATAATATTCTATTCATCCGGGATCTACCAAGATGCACTGAGATTTGAAAGAGTTACATTGGTGGCATGGTATGAAGAAAGACGTGGTTAAGATTGTATCAGAATGTCCAAATTTCAAACAAGTGAAAGTGGAACATCAAAGGCCTGGTGGCTTGACACAATATATTGAGATACCTACTTGAAAGTGGGAAGATGTGAACATGGACTTTGTGGTTGGGTTACCCCGCACTCGGAGACGATTTTATTCCATATCTGATTTGGTTGATAGAATGACTAAGTCGTCTCATTTATTACCGGTCAAGACTACCAATAGTGCCGAGGAGTATGCTAAGGTGCATATTTGGGAGTTAGTAAGATTTCATGGTGTGCCAAGGTCTATCATATCGGATCGTGGTACCCAATTTACTTCTTATTGTTTGAGGTCCTTTCAAAAGGGACTTGGTACTAAGGTCAAGTTGAGCACCGCATTTCATCTTCAAACCAATGGGCAAGACGAAAGAACAATTCAAACCTTGGAGGATTTGTTGAGGGCTTGCGTGTTGGAGTTTAAGGGAAATTGGGATGATCATCTACCTCTCACCAAGTTTGTTTACAATAATAGTTTCCATGCTAGCATCGGTATGGCGCCTTTTGAGGCTTTTTATGGTAGGAGATGTAGCTCTCCGGTTGGTTTGTTCGAAGTAGGTGAGGAGGCCTTGTAACGCCCGGACTTGGTTATTGAGGCAATATAAAAGGTGAAGCTAATTAGGAAAGGTTGAAGACGGCCCAAAGTCACCAAAAGTCATATTCAGATGTTAAGAAGGGGGACCTTAAATTTCATGTTGGTGATTGGGTGTATGTGAAGGTACCCCTCCTGAAGGGCATAATGCGTTTTGGCAAAATGGGCAAGTTGAGCCCAAGGTACGTCGGACCTTATGAAATTGTGGAATGGGTTGGAAATGTAGCATATAGGTTGGAATTTCCTTTGGACATGAGCTCCATTCATCTGGTTTTCCATTTATCTATGTTAAGGAAGTTGGTTGGTTACCCTAAGGCAATTGCATCTTTGGAGGGTGTGACGATTGAAGAGAACTTGACCTATAAGGAGGTGCCAGTTAAAATTTTGGATAGACAAGTGAAGCGGCTTTACAATAAGGAGGTAGCTTCGGTCAAGGTACTTTGGAGGAATCACGATGTGGAGAGTACAACGTGGGAAGCAGAGTTAGACATGATGTAGCGATACCCCTATCTCTTCCAATCTACTCAAGCTTAAGGTACTAGGTTCTATCCTTTATCGTCCTAATTCTTTGTTTCTTGAGTTTCATGACATTGCATGCATTCATGAGCACAAAAATGATTTAAATGATATTTTGACATGAGTTTCAAAAGAATTTTGATATGATGCATTATCGCTTGAGTTATGGTTAGAATGTCTCTTCTTTTGAATGAGGTCCTCAAGCCAGAGTCTTAGCTTATTCGAGGATGAATGTTCCCAAGGAAGAGAAGATGTAATGACCCCAAAAATTATCGAACTTCTTAATGGTTGGTCTTGGATAGGGTTGAACTGGTCATGGTTGAGTTTTGGTAGCCATGAGTTGATTTTAAGTGGCTGGATACAAAATGGACCTTTTGGTGTCATAGAAAGGTCGTTTGAGCAGTGTACTTTGAGGAATTATAACCTTTGGTATGGGATGAACTGTATGGGCTACTATATATAAAATTGAAGCTCTTTGAGTTATCTTAGCAATGTAACTAGCTTTACTCAATTTAGAGTTCGTATGAGAAAGTTATGGACAAAACAATGAGACTTCCCATAATTTGAAGGACATTGGAAACGAGTCCTGGAAATGGTCTAAGGACAGGACCACGGACCGTGTGAAGGTCCACGGTCCGTGTGGGGGTTCGTAGCAGGTTCCAGTGGGCTCCTAGTGGACAAGTCTCTTGCCATGGACCAAGGCAAACTCCACGGACCATCCCACGGTCCGTGAGACCTTACACAGGCCATGAGATGTCCCATGAAGTGGGGTAGTATGTTGGCCGGGTTGTGGGGCTGGACTCTGGGCCAAGTGTGGCTCTACAAATCGGTACACGGTTCGTGTGCAGCCAAACTGTAACAACCCAAAAGGTTTATGAAAACTCCTTATGGTTGGTCTTGTATGATGTTATACTGGTGATATTTGAGTTTTGTTAGCCACGGGTTGAGTTTAAGTGGCCGAACGCAAAACAGATCATTTGGTGGCCTAGAGAGGCCATTTGGACAGTAGACTTTAAACTAGCATAACTTTTGATGCGGGTTGAAGCGTGTGGGTTTCTATAAATAAAATTTAAGCTTTTTGAGTTATCTTCGTAATGCAACTGGTTTCTCTTGATTCAAAGTTCGGATGAGAAATGTATGGCCTGAACAGTGGGACTGCCTGAAATTCGGAAGACATTGGAGATAGGTTCTGATAAGGGCCCAAGGCAAGGGCCACGGACCGTGAGCTTTGGCACGGTCTGTGTGGGGCTCCGTGTCAAGGTGCAGAGATATAGGGGTAGCCAGGAACCACCCCAGGACATAAGGCATAGGCCACGGACTACCACACGGTCTGTGAGCCAGTAGACGATCCGTGAAGTAGCCCGTCAAGTGAGGCAGTGGCTTGTCTTGGCTTGGGAGTTGATTCCTGGGTCAATTGTGGCACCACGGACCATTACACGGTCCGTGTGAAGCCACATGGTTTGTGAAACCAACCGTCAAGTGGTCGAGAAAGTCCTCCATGAGTTCGCGTTGAAAATTTGGCTAAGTGTGGTTTGATGGGCAGTTGAACGGTCCTTGAGTCAAGTACACAGGCACTGTAGCACCTCCGTTTGACTCTGCTTGGAATTTAAAAGTCCGTTTCATTAATGGTAATTTCGTGATTTAATAATCCCCTAAGCCCATTTTGAGTATCCTAAGGTCTCCTAAACCCCTAAATCAATCCCCAAACCCTCATTCATCTATTCTAAGTCTACTACTTTCACTTTGGGAATTCTAAAATCCTCTTGGCCTCCATTGAAGAAAGCTTGAAAAATTTGGGGAAGACAACCTTGACTAAGTTTGACCTTGCAATTCTTTAGGTGAAATTAAGGTATGTGGGATTTGATTCAAGGATCCTCTTTCATCCTTGAAGACCCAAGAACCCTATCCCTTTAAATTTGATTTTAAGTTTTCACTTAATTTATGGGTTCTTCCAATATTGTTGTAGATTAGTGTTGGGAATTGTGTGTTGTAGTTATTAGGTGATCTAAATATGATTTTAAGCTTGAATTCATGAATGTTCATTGAAACCCATATCTATCAACTTGCATGTCCCCTTTCATGATTTAACTAAGCATGGGTAACTTGCATTATGACTTATTTATGGATTTTTACATGAACCATGATGATTTATCTTTCAAATTGTGAAATTAAGTTTGAATTTCATTACCCATGTTCTTGATCTTCATTCATGGCATGTGCATGATTATTGTTCCATTGGAACCCTTGATTGAAACTCTTGATAACCTCATGTTTTCATGTAATGTATGACTTGTGATCACATAGTCCTTTGCCATGGATGATTGAGCATATTGGGTGCTTGCACCATATTGACATGTCTTGTTTTGGAAACTCTTTTTGGCCTATGGCTTAAGCATGAACATGATTCTTGTACAATGGTTTTGACATGAATAATGATGCATGATTTGAAAGAATGTAAGTTCCCATTTAAACGTTACATGTATATATTTGTATGTATTCTCATGGAATGTGACTTAGCACCGGGGGAGTGTAGAGCAAAATGGGGTATCTCCAAGGCCCCGCCCATTACGTCAAACCATGTGCCACCATGGGTATATAAATCCCTAAATATGGATTCCATGTCATGCTATCTCTTGTTTCATGGGTGTCTTGGTTTCTAATTGGCTCGTAGAACGGATCCGGATAGTTGCTCGTTTGGGTCACCCATCTTTTCGGTTGAGGTTACATCCCCGCTATATATGAACATAGGATTGCATCTCATGCATTATGGCATGGCATATTGTTATACTACTCTTTGGCTACATGCATTTCTTTCGTATTCTTGTCCCCTTGACATGTTGCTTGGTCACACTATACTTGTCATATGCAATTCATGCCCGCATACTTAGTACTTAATTGTGCTAACCCATATTCTTGTCTACATGTTCTAACCATGTAGTAACAGAGGGTGATATATACATTCTACCGGATGACGCTTGATATCTTACTGAAGACTTGCTAGTGGTGAGCCCTCTTGTTCAAGGGCAATAGCACCGTCTATCTACCACTTTAATATATATATTTACTTTCCATGTCTCGAGGGTGACTCTCAAACTTGTCGAGGCCCCACTAATCTATGTAGAGGCATTGTTGGATAAATCTATATTCTTGTACCTTGGCTTGTATGTTGGATATTTAGTTATGTAATACGATGCTATTTATCTTGGTTTATGATCAAGTTCTCTTTTTATGATATTGACTTCAATGATGGGTATTGTGAATGACTATGTGCTTTTTTATTCATACTTGTCCCATCCCCGACATTTCCCCCATAGCTTGAGTCCCAAGTCCTGAATCCCTTAGATCTTACGTGTTATGTGTTTAGCTTCTGCGTTTCCGAACTAATGATGTGTGTAATAATTCTATGATGGCTTGATCGAGAGACTTCAGGCTTTCCTTTGCCCTTTCACATCTAGGCCCCTATCCGGGTCGTGACAAATATGGTACTAGAGCCCTAGGTTTGCAATGATCCTCAAATGTCTAACATTCCTCGTCGATTAGAGTGTTGTTCATGGGTGTGATACGCGCCATGTCTATGAACAAGAAGCTATGTTTACGTTCTAGGAATTGTCTCACTTTATTTTTTCCTTATGTCGTTCCATGAAATCTTGATAAGTCTCTAAACTGTGGTATTGTCGTTCTTTCAGAAAATGCCTACAAGAAGAGCTCCCCTTCCCCGTCTGGCTCCGTCAGTTGAGGAGATGGCTCCTCGGGCATCGGTTGAGGAACAGGTGACCAATGCCGAATTTTGCAATGTTTTCTCGATGCTGGACCAAGCTGTGGCCAACCAAGTTTGGCTCGTCTACCCGGCCCCGGTCATTACTCCGACTTCAAGGGTGAGGGACTTCACTTGTATGAATCCTCTGGAGTTCTATAGTTCTAACGCTAATGAGAATTCTCCAGAGTTCGTGGATGAGCTTACTAAGGTGTTTTCAATCATGGGGGTTAGTTCTGAGGAAAAGGCGGAGTTGCCGGCTTACCAACTCAAAGATGTTTCTCAAGTATGGTATGGACAATAGCTTATGGAGAGGGTGGGAGATGTAAAAGTTGATTGGGAGGAGTTTAAGATGGCTTTTCTTGATCGGTTCTTCCCACTTGAGCTTAGGGAAGCAAAGATGACCGAATTTA
>JBCEWC010021444.1:0-10467 GCA_038996855.1 Solanum aculeatissimum | reverse complement strand
AGTATTTCACTTGTATTCTTTGGAGTGAAATAAACATTGGTTGATTGTGTCCGAGGAGTAGGCAAAAGAAAATAAAACTTTGTCGAACCTCGTAAACATTTGGTGTTCTTTTTATTGTCTCATTTATTATTTATTAGCTATCTTTGGATATAGCAGTTGTGATATTATCACTCTCTATATATTTGGTTTCCGCAACATATACCTCATCGAATAATAATAATAACTCTCTATAAATAGACTTATTATCTCACTTAAAATATTTATAATTTATAAAACTCTTCTAAAAATAAATATATTGTAACTAAAGATTGTACTCCCCATAATGGATTGCTTTCTCTCTTAGACAATTATGCAACTACATGCACTTAGGGATTGTTTGGTGTGAAGGATAAGAATAAATAATCATGGGATTAAAAATTAGTGAAGAGATAAAATTTGATATTTTTGTTTAGTTGTCAAGTTTGGAATAACTTATCCCATCATTTATACCATAGTGATGGGATAAGTTATCCCATATACATGGTGGATAACTTATCCCAGGATAACTAATCTTGGGATAAGAATTAACTATCCTGGAATAAGTTTTTCCTAACCAAACGACCCCTAGGATTACAGATATGTGTTATACGTTGAGTCTATATCCTCGATGTAGCTAGCATTCGAAACTACTCCTGATTCTAAGTGAACCCTTGATCTGACATGCTATAAAATTTGAGCATGAGTAATACACATGTAATAACTGAAAGACTGAGAGTCAAAACTGAGACATATGGGACGATATTTCAAAAACTATTCATTGAGTTGATAATCATTAATATGAAATTTAACTGAAAACTTTGTCATGCACTAAACTGTCTCTACTGAATTGCTGAGATATGCATATATGGCAGCATGTATATATGCTTTTTGTGTTATGTGGTTTGTTTTGGGGGTGATATAAAGTGCACTGCCACCGTACGGCAGGAAAAATTTATATGTATATGCATAAAAAGTACTTGATACATGTTAGAACACATAATCTCAGACAATTGTTACAATCGTTAATCACTATACTAAATCTTCAGCTTGTGTTAAGAAGTGTCAATACTTGTATATATATTTATTAAATTAAATATTGGCATATATATATAGTATAATTCTTTGATGAAGATGTAAGATTTATTGGAGACTCATCGAAGAAGAAACTCGAGAAAAAGGGATCAGCGACCACACACCACATCAAGCACATTTTGCAGTTGCAATACACCATGTTCTTTGATATCTCCTTTCTGATCATGGTTTGGGGATTTTTCTCAATTCCTCTCCTTCTTTCACTCTCCTAGCTTTTTGCGATTCTGATTGGACTATTTGCTTAGATTCTAAACAGTCTGTTAGTGGGTTTTTTACTAGTCATGGCGATAGTCCTATTTCATGGAAATCAAACAAACAACCTTCCCTACCCCTTTCATCCGGTGAAGCTGAGAACAGATCAATGAGGAGGGTAGTTGCCGAGCTGACTTGGTTAGTTCGTCTCCTTTCTGACCTATCTCTGCCGCCTTCCTTACGAATTTCTCTCCATTCAGACATCCAAGTAGGGGTGTACAAAAACTTAACCGATCGATAAATCGAATCGAAAAAAATATTATTGGTTTATTGTTATCGGATTACTGGTTAACGGTTCTTTAATGGTTTTCCAAAAAAAAAAATTCAGGTTATAGGTTCGGTTTCAATTTTTAGTATTGGGTTATTGGGTAAACCAATAACTTATTAAGACTATAATAATTTACTACTAATATGTCATCGAACTTTGAGAAAAGGCTCATATATGTCATCCGTCAAAAGTTTGGTCCATCTATGTCATTACCATTTGAGAAAAAAATCATCTATGTCATTATTTTTTAACTTCGATTATGCAAAATTACTCAAACAACTTTTGACAGTTTTAAATTAGAGTGTCGGATCAAATGTACGTTTTTACTCCTTCTTCTTCAAAAATAGATAAAGAACATCTGGAACTCTCAAATTTTCAACTTCTTTAAATCTTCAAAAATTAATCACTTCAAATTTTTAAGAGTAGCATTCCTTCGAGCTGGATACCAAAACTCAATATCTTTTGAGCTTGTAGTCAACCTAACTCAACAAGACCCACTTGAAATTTTTCTTCAAAGTTTCAAAACTTTAACTTCTTTAATGATAAAATTTTCTCCTCAACTCAAAATAAATTAAGATTTTGAACAGAGACTCAAAAAATACTAAGGAATAAGGATCTAGTATTAAGAAAACAACAATAAAAATACGAATCAAAGCAAATTTTTGAAATTTTGGGACTGATTTCTCTTTTTTTAAATATTTTTTTCACCTAGTGTTGTGAAACTTTGAAGAAAAATTTCAAGTAGGTCTTGTTGAGTTAGGTGAATTTGAACTCAAAAAATATTGAGTTTTCGTATCTAGCTCGGAGGAACGCTACTCTTAAAATTTGAGGTGTTTTCGTGAAATTTGAAGAAGTTAAAATTTGGGAGTTCTTGGTGTTTTTCATCTGTTCTTGGCATTTTTGAAGAAAAATAACCAAAAAGACTACATTTGATCCAAAACTCTAATTTAAAAGTGTTTAAAGTTGTTTAAGTGATTTTGCAAAATTGGAGTTAAAAAATAATGACATAGATGAGTCTTTTCTCAAATGGTAATGGCATAAATGAGCCAAACTTTTAACGGATGACATAAATGTGTCTTTTCTCAAATATCGATGGCATATTTGAGCCTTTTTCCAAATATTAATAATTTAACATCACTTGATACTAAATTGATACTAGTAAATCATGTATTTGTTTGGTTTCCAATGTATAACCCTTTTGTTGGAAAGTAAATTAGAATATGAGGTCAAATATTACATATTATTAAGATTAGGTGTTCAATTGATTTATTTGTTTTATCGTATCTCATCTATTGTGCTAAATTGTTAGAGAAGTCATATATTTATTTTACGAGTATTTTCTTATTGGGTAAATCAAAAATCGTACCGTTAAGGACAAAAAATTGATAAACCTAATGCCGATAAAAAATATCTTATCGGTTTGTTATTGGTTTAGCATATTTAAAAATTGAAAACCGATAAACCGAATCGATAATACATAAAATCGAACTGATCGATGCACACCCCTACATCCAAGCAGCAATTCATATTGCTAAAAATCCTGTCTTTCATGAGCGAACGAAACATGTTGACAGGAGTGGCTCGACAATGTTAGAAAAAGGCAAGCGGCTTAGGCCCCCAAATTTGAGGGGCCTCAATTTTTATTTTAGTAATAATAGGTTATAGATTTTTTTTAGAAAAAATACTAAATAAATACTATTTACGTTAAATATTATTTATTTCATATAAAAAGAAAAGATTATTAAAAATTTTGATACATTTGAAGTATGATTATATAATCAATTGAAAAGAATAACCGAATGAAATCAATCATAATTCTTTTTTAAATAATTCTGCATCTCAAAGAGATAAGAATAAAATTTGTAAGAAAATATATTAATTTATTTTTTGAAGTTTAAGGCCTCCATTCGATTTTCGTCTTAGGCCACTAATGTGTTTGAGCCGCTCCTGCATGTTGACTTAGATTGTCACTTTGTATGTCAACAATACCTCAACGGTTTGATTTCTCTTTCCTTCCATCTTCATCCCAAGTAGCAGATTTGTTTACTAAATCTCTACCTGGTAGTGCACAAGTTGGATGTTAGGAGACTCATCGGAGAAGAAGCTCGAGAAAAAAGAATCAGCGATAACACACAATGAAAAAGATTGTGTTGTTTTTCATTCTTCTTCAGAAATTACAAAATAATAGTTTTTTTTATTATTATTTATTTTTACTGCCATGTAAATAGTACTTTTATTATTTAAGCTAATTAATAATTAGAAGATAGTTGGGTTATTTGTTACCTTTTCAAGTTTTACTCCCACGTAAGTTTTACTTTCATGTAAATAGTAGTAGTTTGTTATTTAAGATAGCTAGTAATTAGGATAGTTGGGCAGTTTGTTATTTTATTTTTTGCTATATATATCTGTATTGTACAGAGATACAAAAACATTCAGCACAATCTTCTTTTTTATATTTTGTTGTCTTTGAGAAGGAGTATCGCTTCCTGAGGCAAGGATAGCTCCGCCCCTACATGATTGGAAATCAATGATATAACATAACTTACTTTAATGACATGTTAGTACAACAAATCTTTCTGGTAAAGGTATGAGATTTTTTGAATTGAAACTCAAAAGATAGAAATAAATCAATTATTTTGAAATGAAAGTCCAACTACTTCTTGGAAGAAGTTACAAAAACCAAAAGGAAGACAAGTGAGACAAATACTTCTTTCAAGAATGATCATTCACGTGAGCTAGGAGACAATCTCTAGCTTTTACAACTTCACTACTTGAACTGCTGCCATTTGAACAGTACTCTAGTATTTACCTCCGATTAACAATAATAATATCATATCCAGTGAAATCCTACGAAGTGAGCTAGGTCTTGAGAGGATAGAGTGTACATAGACCTTACTCCTACCTCGTAGAAGTAGAAAGATTATTTCTAAAAGTCTCTCAGCTCAAGTGAAGCAAAAGAAAGGAGTAATGAAAAGGCAACACGACTTTGAAGAAAACATGAAAACTAATAAGAAAGCAGTGCAAAGCATATAACATCAAGAAAAAAGTGCAATTACCTAAGCATAAACAATAGGTGGTAACAGATAACAAAAGCAAGATGCCACATAAATAAGGCTAATAATACAAAAAAAAAAGTGCCCAAGAGACCCAGACTACCACTAAACCTAGTCTCGTCAAAAAGCATTGAAGAAACTAGGTCAATTGATCGAGGACAGACTCAACTATCTTTGCTTTCGAACTGAACTCATCACATCTGTGAACTACATCCGATTCATATGGTAAGTTGAAGGATAAATACAAAAGAGAATATTTATTTTAGACAATGTTCATTTTATGCTAGGCTGTTAAGGCTATGTGAGATGATTACAATCATCAATTACATATCTATTTATACTATTCAAAATGTCAATTCAAAAGTCTTGCATATATGACTAGATACATGTATCACAAATTTCTAAAAGAATTCTTGAAAAACTAAGAGATAATATTGAAAGAGTGAACATCAAGGATAGTGTCCTTGTAAATGTATTAATTTCAATATTCCCTCTTAATGCATTTGCTTGACAATCCCAATGCATTTTCGAAGATAGGAAAACTTTTCTCTAGGAAGTGCTTTGGTGAAGATGTCAGCAAGTTATATTTCTGTGTGGCAAAAATGCAACTGAATTTTACCTTTATCTTATGTTTTTTGGATTAAATGGTACTTGATAGAAATATATTCTGATCTTTCATGGTCGACTGGTGGTAGCTCTAATTCATAAGCTACATTACCCACTCGCTTCACAATCTGATAAGGACCATTGTACCTCGGAATCAACTTTTCTTTCTTTCCAAACCGCATCACATCCTTCATAGTGACACTTTAAAATACACTCAATCATTGACCTCGAACTCCAAGTCCCTTCTTCTAGCATCAGTGTAGGATTTTGTCGGCTCTATGTGGTCTTCAACCTCTCTCGTATGATTTTCACCTTTTTTATAGCTTGATGAACCAAGTCCGGCCCAATCAACTCTTCTTCACCCACCTCAAACCAACCAATCAGGGGTCTACATCTCCTCGCATAAAGTCTTTCATATGGGGTACCGGTCATTTGAATACTTCAATAGAAATTTCTATTGTAGGAGAACTCAATCAGAGGAAAATGGTCAGTCCAATTACCTTTGAAGGTGATAACGCAGGCTCTCAACATATCCTCCAAAGTTTGAATTGTGCGCTCTGTCTGGCCATCAGTATATGGGTGGAAAGTAGGACTGAGATTCACCTTCAAACCCAAACCTTTCTGGAAAGATCTCCAAAAGTGAGTAGTGAATTGGGTTATTCTATCATAGATGATAGACAAGGGAACCTCATGCAATCTCACAATCTCTCTTATATATAGTCGGGCATAATCCTCTACGATGTCAGTCGCCTTTACTGCCAAGAAGTGCGCAAATTTTGTCATCCTATCAACAATCACCCTAATCAAATCATGTTGTCTACAGAATTTTTGTAAGCCTATGACAAAGTCCATGTTAATTAGATCTCCCACTTCCATTCTGGGATCTCAAAGTTCTGAGCCACTCTGCATGGCCTTTGATGCTCAATTTTGACTTATTGGTAATTTGGGCACTTAGAAACAAACTCAGCAATATCTCTTTTCATCCCACTCCACCAGTAAACCTCTCTCAAGTCGTGGTACATTTTCGTAGACCCTGGATAAATGGAATATCTGGAATTATGAGTTTCTGCCATGATTCTTTCTTGAATACCATCAACATCTGGGACACGCAATCTACTCTGATATTTCAATACTCCATCTCCCCCTTTGGAGAAAGTCATTAACTTCCGTTTATGCACATCTGCCTTCAATTATAATAAGATAGTGTCTTGGTCTTGCTCCTCATTTACCTCAATTACAAGTGATGATATAGATCCATTATGCACAAGAACTACACCTTCACCAAATTCATCTAATTGAACTCCTAATTGTGCCAGTCTGAGAACCTTTTTAGCCAACTCTTTATTTTCCTCTCCCACATGAGCAGTGCTCCCCATAGACAACCTACTAAGAGCATCAACAACATTGTTAGCCTTACCTGGGTGGTAGAGGATGCCCATGTCATAGTCTTTGAGCAATTCAAGTCATCTCGTCTACCTCAAATTAAGCTCATTTTGGATAAAGACATATTGCAGGCTCTTATGTCTGTGAAGACATCAACATGTGCTCCATATAAGTAGTGGCGTCATAGCCTGAGAGCAAATACCACAGCTGCCAATTCCAAGTCATGTGTGGGATAATTCTTCTGATGCATATTGAGTTGCCTAAAAGCATAAGCAACAACTTTACCCTTCTGCATCAATACGTATCACAATCCCACTTTTGAGGCATCACAATAAATGACAAATCATTAGTTCCTTCAAGCAAGGTCAACACTGAGGCAGTGGTCAACCTTGTTTTCAGCTTTTGAAAGCTCTTCTGACAATTATCAGACCATTGAAACTTGACCTTCTTTTGAGTCAGTCTAGTCAATGGTGCAGATATGGTAGAGAACTCATCAGTAAATCTACGATAGTAACCAACCAATCTAGGCCAATTCTTAACCACTTCAACCTTTTGGGGGTCCACTCGTATACCATCACCCAAAATCACATGGCTTAGGAATGCCATAAATTTGAGCTAAAACTCACACTTCGAAAATTTTGCATATAACTCATTATCCTTGAGCGTCTGCAAAGTGATTCTGAGGTGATTCACACGCTCCTTCTCATCTCTGGAATACACCAAAATATCATCGATGAACATAATCATGAACAAGTCAAGGTACTATCTAAATACTTTGTTCATCAAATTCATGAAGGTTGTAGGTGCATTTGTCAACCCAAAGAACATTATCGTAAACTCAAAGTGGCTATATTGGGTTTGAAAAGTCATCTTCGGAATGTCATATTCTCTCACTTTCAACTGGGCATACTTATTCTTGACTGTCACCTTATTCAATTGAAGGTAGTCAATATAAATTATGAGGGAATCATCCTTCTTTCTTACGAATAGGACAGGAGAACCCCATGGAGAAACACTCTGCTTAATAAATCCCTTCTCTAGTAAATCTTTCAACTACTATTTCAACTCAGCAGGGGTCATTCTATACAGCGGAATAGAAATAGGTTGGGTGTCAAGAAGAACATTAATAGGTTGGGTGATGGTATACGAGTCGACCTTGGGAGTTCTAATCATATCTGTTACTCAGAATTGGTGCACTTGCTGAGGATGGTGCGTAACTATTAGACCTCTTCTAGAAGTAGGACTTGTCTGCCTTACTCTACTTGGGTTGGCTAGGCTCAAGCCCTACTAACTTGTCCTTCTTAATCAAATGCTCCTCTTTATCTCTCTTCTTATCCTCCTCAAGTTACTGTGCATAAACTATAAGCCTAGAGATATCTATGTCTGGGATCAACAATGTCATTTTGTACTCCTTCTTCACATGTTTACCCAAGCCAAAGATGAACTTCTTCATTCTTGCCCTCATGTCCTGGACTATTTTCGAAGCATACTTGGATAGTTGGATGAACTTGAGGTTGTACTCCTAAACAGTCAACCCCTCTTGTTTCAAGTTCAAAAACTCTTCGATCTTTGCCTCTACCAACTCCTGGGGAAAGAAGTGATCAAGGAAAGCACTCTCAAATTCACTCCACTCAGCAGGCTCAACATCCTTACCTCGACCCTCTTCCCATTGATTATACTAGATATTCTTCGCATCCTTAAGCTGGTAGGAAGCGAGCTCAGTTGCATGCATGGCCTTTTGGACTTTCCACATCTTATCAATGAAGTTTTGGGGGTCCTCCTCAGCCTTAGACCCTGTGAATACTGGTGGGTTCATCCTCAAAAAATCTTTAAGTCTGGTGGCAATAGTCGACTCTTCAGAGCCATAACTAGGAGCCTGTGAACTCTGATTCCCACTCTGAGCGGCTACCAACTAGGTGAGCATAGTGATAGCTCCTCTGAAATCAGCCTTTATAGTAGGAGCAGGTGGAGCAGTAGGTATCTGTGGAATACCCATGGCTCTAGTTGGTCGACCTTGATCCCTTGTCTCCATTTGAGTAGAAACATCTAGTCGGGGATTCTCAATATTACTCGTTGAATCATCTCTTTGGGTAAAGGTACACTTAGGAGGCATGATCTACAAACACGTAATACACAAATTAGAAAAGAGCTTTAATAGAGTTACTCTACTGCACGAACTCAAAATACAAAAAGAGTATAACAGTTTTTAATGTTCCATAGTCTCCTGCTTATAAAGTGTGGTGCACAACACATCCATAAACAAGACTCTACTAAACACGACTTCATAGATTTCCTAGGACACTTGAACTTTGTGCTCTGATACTAAGTTTATCACGGCCCGGGAGGGTACCTGTAACGACCTGAAAATTTCTGAAACTCCTTATGGGTGATCGTATATGATGTTATACTGGTAATGGTTGAAATTTGGTAGTCACGGGTTAATTTAAGTGGCCGAACGCAAAATGGATCATTTTGGGGCCTAGAGAGGCCGTTTGGACAGTGAGCTTCACAGAACCATAACTTTTGATGTGGGTTTAACCATGTGGGATACTACATATCAAATTGAATGTCTTTGAATTATCTTCACAATGCAACTTGTCTCACTCGATTCGAAGTTTGGATGAGGAATTTATGGCCAAAAGAATGGGACTTCCTGAAATTCAGAAGACATTGGAGTTAGGCCCTGAAAATGGCCCAAGAGATGGGCCACGGACCGTGGTACTTCTCACGGTCCGTGTTGGGGCCCGTGAGATGGTCCAGAGAGCATGGGGTGTCCAGGACCCATCCCAAAAACCAAGTTAACGTCCACGGTCCGTGAGACCTCAAACGGACCATTTGGTGGTCCGTCAAGTTGGGCAGAGGCTTGGCCAAACTGTGGTTGGTTTAAATGGCTAAGGCAAGGTTCACAGAGAAGGTGGATTGACCTAGGTTCATAGTAGTATTTTCAAGATCGATTCGAGGTTTCCAGGGATTAGATGTAAGTGATTTAAGGCAAAAACTTCATTTTTGGACTATTTTAGGGCCTCCATTTAGACTGCTGCAACTTTGAGATGCCATAACTTTTAGCACACGATTAAATGGGTGGTAAACTTTATATACAATTAAATCACTTTGAGTTAGCTTCGCAACGCAACTGGTTTCACTAAATTCGGAGCTCGGATGAGCAAGTTATGATCGTTTTTGTGAGATTGCCCGAAACTGGAAATTTGCCTCGGAAAAATTGTTCAAGTGAACTACTACGGACCGTGTGGTGGCTCACGGTCCTTGGAGTGGTCCGTGGGTTGGAACAGTAAGCTCCCAAGGTCGGGGAGCCCCCGAACTGACCAAGTCAAGTCTCACGTACCATCACACGGTCCGTGAGACTGCTCACGGCTCGTGAACTGGACCGTGAAGTGGTCCAGTGAGCTCGTCGAAGTTCAGGGTTGGAATTTTGGGCTAAGTAAGGGTATTTTTGTGATTTAACTAATCTCTAAACCTATTTTAAGTTCCCTAAGGGTCCCTAAATCCCTAAAACTGATCATTAACCGTATATCTCCATTCAAAACTCTCTCAAAAACTTTATAAAATTCTCTCAAGCACCAAGAACACCATTGTTGAAGATTCGAAGAAAATCTAGGGAAAACGTTCAATTCTTGATCCTCTACGCAATTTAAGTGTTTGGTATAAGGTATGTGGAATTTAAATTCATGGATTCTTCCATTCATGGATTCTTCCATTCATGGATTCTTCCATCCATGAAGCCCAAGAACCTAAACCTTTAAATTATGAATTTTTACGTTTTACTTAGTTATGGGT
>JBCEWC010021443.1:0-10467 GCA_038996855.1 Solanum aculeatissimum | reverse complement strand
ACCCTTAGAGCTTATGTGCTACATGTTTTAGCTTCCGCGTTTCCGAACCGATGATGAGTGTAATGATGCTATGATGGTTTGATCGATGGTCTTCGGGTCCTCTTTCGCCATGTCACATCTAGGCCCCCCTATCCGGGTCGTGACAATAATTTCCAAGCCAAACAAATGGGCTAGACCAAGGATCTGATTAAGAACAACCATGACAAACTATAAAATTAAATCATGAATTAATGACTAAAAATAAATGAAGAAAAATGTTCAGATTAAGTGAGAGACAGAGATTAGATTCTACCCACTAAAAGAGACCAAACGAAAATTGAAAATACCAAATTTAAACAAAATGAAACAAAATGAGATATTTCAACTACTTTAGCGAACCTTAGCTAAGGAAACAAGGCTATGTAAACGAAATGTCACACATAAATCGCAAAGAGAAATCATAACTCTTGACAGTGAGATAAAATGAAGAACCTTTGACCAAAATAGGTAAAAGACACAACCATTTCTATGTAGAAGATGCTAACTTAACAACAACTCATTCATAAGATGAAAGAATAAAAATAGATAACAAAATCAAGCATTCCCCATTTTTAGTAATCTCTAATGCAACAGAGGCGTAGCAACATACAAGGATGTAGTAACTAATCACTTTTATCACTTGAAGAGAGAAATCAAAGCTATTGCAACTGGGTAACTTACCTTCTAAGGCATGAGGTGGTGAACACGAATAATTTTAGAACACTACTTAACTGAATGTTTTTTAAATCAACTAAAATACAGCAGGGGTTGAACAAAAATATGAAAGAAAACATTGAATCAGGACTTTGTAGCTCAAAACATGACTCGGTGACTTCGGGAATCACCTTAACGGTTAACAACAACAACAACACAGTGACAATCAGTAACTTAAACTTGTAACGGTAACAATGGAAGCTGAGGCGGATTTGGACCAAACAAGGAGTATGAAAGCTAATATTTGATGGATATAAGCATGTGAAGTAAAACGATTATGAACTTAAAGAAAATACCCACCTAAAGAATCATTCACACTATAGAGAACAAAGCAAACTCGATAACGTTGAATTCATGCTCATATTACGTCAAAATAAAGATATTTGACAGAAAATACTTGATGAATATGCTTAACAGATACACTAATACTCAAATAACGACTAACAACACAAATCAAGCACAAATACTCAAGGACAACATAACCAAGTACAACATTAAAATATGGAGAACGTGGGAAGGTGAAGGCATTACCTTTTTTAATACAACGACTGAGACGTCGACAACTTGAGAAGCTTCTTTTACCATGAGGCAGACACTAATCAATGAACTTCAAAATGGAAACCTCCAGTTTTAGAGGCCTTCAAAGTTGATCAATTTTTTCTAAATAAAGAACCTACTAGAAATCTTAGGGTGTTTAAGAGTGAATAATGGTTGGATCCCTTTTCCAGTGACGGGAAAGGGGATTATATAGCCCCAAAATTGGGGCAAAATGGAAGGGAAAAATCACAGGGTCAATTTAGGGATGAAATCCATTTTAAATTTGAATTCAAATCCCTTAAGAGATAAGGAATCTGTTGTAATATTGAGAAAACCCTAACATATTGAAAGAATACACCATTGATTTGAGGAGTTGAGGGCAATATAGAGAAGGGATTGGAATTCGTGGTTGATTCCTTCAATGAATTCATATTAGGAATGATGAAAATGAGACACGTAGATGAAGGGTTTGTTAGGATCAAATTTGGGTTGTTAGGTGGTGTGGATGGTGAACGTTGGAGGGTGATTGTGTTCATTGTTGGAGAGGTGAGTTTGTTCTTCGCTGAAGAAGAAAGAGAAAGGGAGATGTGCGTGTGAAGTGTGAGACATGTAAAGGAATAAAAATCAAGAAAAAGGGGGCGTGTGGAGACGATGCGGGGAGTGTATATGTATATATTTGTTGGGTGTGCATAATTATCGTAGGCTTAAAAATAGAAGGCTGGGTCGGGTTAGGGGTTAATTGGGCCGAATTCTGGGCTAAAATGGATTTAGATAGGGTCTGAAATGGGAATTAAAAAGGGTTGAAATAAAGAGTAAAAATGGTGGGTAATTAGATTGAAAAGTTAGTCATCCCAATTATGATTATGACCAATTAGAAATGTAATCAAATTAAATTAATCGATCAGTTTGACTACATGTCGAATTGCACATAAATTAATTAACGAGCTTTTAAGTATTAATAACTTAAAATAATTAATTTAACGACAAAGTAATTAATCCTAAAATAATTAAACTGAAGCAATTAAAATTAAAATTAAAATCCCTTTTTGTGAAATTCGTGAAAATCATGAAAATACATAAAATATAAACATAATTGCAATTAAAAGATTTAAACCTATAAAAATTATTTTAATTTTTTTTTGCATTTTGAAAGCTAATTATTCAAATTAAAAATCTCGATGATTAATTTAGATTATGGCGGGAAAAATATTGGATGTCAACAACTGTCTCTTTCTTTGGATATGATAGATGAAAGAGATCCTGGGCAAGAAAACTTGACCAATTCAACTTTCTGTCGACCACATCTTCATCTTTTGAAAGGCTCTGGGTACGGAGTTTAGGAATTTATGATCGGACCCGTTTTGAGTTTTCTACGTATCTCAGATTACATGAGAATTCAGACCACTTGTAGTTCAAAATGCTCAATTTTACGTGTGATTTTGAAAAAATTCAAAAACTATCCCAATATCGGATAATGGAGAAATTAGAATACGGGAATGAGATTTAAAAATAGATGTCAGAATACAACCAAGTTTTCAAAACTGAGCCCGCCTACATATCCTTGGACTGAGGAACCAAGTTAAAAAGAAAATCTCTTATTCCAAGATAATCTTTGGTTCGAGAGGTGTGACAAACACACCAAATTATAAAAAAGAGGCTTGCAACCTCTTAATTATAAATATGGCGCACTTCACACCCATAATTAAGAACTTACACAAATATAATTTTCAAAGCTCTCGGTACATTGTCACTCATATTGGAAAGGTTCTTCCAGTAAGAGTTGAAATCATCCAAATGTGAAACTGAAAACCGATTAACCCAATGAAAAACCCACATTCCTTCTAGCAGGGGTATGGTTGGATTATGGTGAGAGTCAGTTCTCAGCTCGCGTCCGAAGAGTTTGACATTCCCTTTCAGACTATGTCCCAGTTCACTACTAAGAACAATCTTCACGTTGTATTGCATCCTATTTGATAACGTCCACGCTTGTGGTTTATAATTCATCCTTTCAGATGCTCTCAATAGAACTAAGTCAAAAATTGTTAGAAAAAATCATAAATTAGATGTAAAGATGATATCTTGATACATGAGTCGATATGATGCAACATAATGATGATCTTCTCGGCAATGAATGATATTGTCTTTCTTGGAACTTGTGATGAATATGATGGTCCTCTCGGAGATGGTCATGTAATGGCCCTCTTGGTAGTGAATGATGGTGTCTTCTTTGAGAAACATGATGAATGTGATGACCCTCTCAACGATGATGTGAATGTAATGACCCTCTCAGAAATGAGCATGTAATGGCCCTCTCGGCTATTAATGATGAATGACCCTCTCGGAAATGAGCATGTAATGACCCTCTCGACAGTGAATAATGAAATGACCCTCTCGGCAACTTGAATATGCAATGGCCTTTTCGGCGATTTAAATATGTTATAACCCTATCAGAAGTAAATAATGATGTTTTTCTTCAAAAATATGATGAATGTGATGGCCCTCTCAATGATGATGCTAATATAATGGCCCTCTCGGCAATGAGCATGTAATGACCCTTTCAGCAATGAGCATGGAATGACCCTCTCGGCAAATTAAAAATATAATAGCCCTTTCAGTAATGAATGATGAAATGACCCTCTCGACAGCCTAAATATGTAATGGACCTCTCGAAATTGAATGATGAAATGGTCCTCTCGGCATCTTGAATATGCAATGACCTTCTTAGCAATGAATAATAAAATGGCCCTCTCGACAGTTTGAATATGCAATAACCCTCTCGGCAATGAATGATGAAATGACCCTCTCGACAACGAATGATGAAATAGCCCGCTCAGTAGTGAATGATGAAATGACCCTCTTAGATACTTGAAGATGCAATGGCCTTCTTAGAAAATTAAAGATGCAATGGCCCTCTCGGCAATGAATATGCAATGACCCTCTCGGCAATGAATATACAATGACCCTCTCGACAAATTAAAAATAAAACAGTTTTTTTGGCAACTTGGAAACTTGGAAACTTGGAAATGAGATGTGATGGCTTGTTGGGGACTTGACTGAGACAAAACTATTTATCTCCATCATTCTCTTTTTTTTATGTAATACCTACAAAGATTTTCCCTACACCCACAAATAATTTCTTAGTTTTAAAGCGAATTGATATGTGTTGACTCTTCAATTTTCTAATCTTTGTCTCGTCCTTTGGTTGATCTCTTCAGTCTCCTGCTTCTTGGTATACATAAAGCAAAAAATATATTTTGAACAAATATCTTAACACACAAAAAGTTCTAGAAAAGGTAAATTCAGAAAAGAAGTTTTTGAGAAAAGGTTACTACCAACTGTCATGTCATATAAAGCTTAGGTGAAAATATTCGGCTTCTGACATGGCTTTCTTGATGCATCACGGTTATTTCTGAACTTCTGATAAGGCTGGGGATTTTCAAAGTCTCTTTCAGACTTCAAACGCCACTTAATGAAATTTTTGAGGTTATCCTAAAAAAATGAGAAAGAAAGGGCAAGAAAGATCTGTACAAGATATAAAGTAGATTAGAAAGCGAAATTTCTGTCCCAGTTAAATGTCGCCATGAATCACCAGCTTGTTAGAAATGTCCTTGAGAATTTTTGATAATTTCTCAAAAATTCTATCACAATTGGAAATTTTGACATGCCTTAAATCATGACTGGTTGGAGATGAACCTTCTGCCCTAGTTTCCTTTATGGGAGTATGATCGAATCGTTGTGGCGCCTATGTATCCCGTTGAGGTAGGAATCAGGTCAAATATAGTTCTCCCTTTTGGAAGGTAGAGAAAATATAAACTTAAATAAAAAAATTACCGAGGCCAACATAGGCCGCCTGCGTATCTCATTCTTGAGAATTCAGGTCAAAACATAGTTCATTACATGGGAGAAATTAACTTCAAAATAAACGTAGGAATTATTACAAGTAAAATAATGTAATTACAGGGAAATAAATAAAGAAAATTCTAGATCTTCAAACATAGTATCTCTTGACAACATCTGAGTTGATTAGTTCAACCACTCTTGACCATCCATTTCTTATAAAATTAATGCACCACCTGATAGAACCTTGCGAACCATGTACGGTCCTTGCCAATTTGGTGCGAACATTTCTTTATACTCATGTTGATGGGAAAAGATATGTTTGAGAACCAATTGACCAACTTTGAACATTCGAGGTGTTACTCTCTTGTTGAAAGCATGAATCATCCTTTATTGATATAATTGACCATGATAAGAAACATTCATTCTCTTTTTATCAATCAAGGACAAATGCTCAATTTGATTATGAACCCAGTCTGCATCACTTAACTCAACTTCTTAAATGGCTCTCAATGAAGGTATTTCAACTTCGACAGGTATCACTACTTCTATTCCATATACCAATAAGTATAGAGTTGCTCCAATTGATGTTATGATAGTCGTGTGGTAACCCAATATAGCATAGGGTAACATTTCATGCAAATCTCGATGTTTGTCAATCATTTTCCTCAAGATCTTCTTGATATTCTTGTTAGCAGCTTCTACAGCTCCATTCATCTGATGATAGTATGCTACTGAATTTCAGAGAGTAATATTGAATTGTTCACATATCTCTTTCATGAAGTTACTATTAAGATTCGCTATGTTATCTATAATGATGGAATCTGGTATTCTAAATCGACATATCAAATTGTTTCGTACGAAATCAACTACACTTTCTTCATCACAGATTTATAGCAGATACTTCCACCCACTTGGTGAAGTAATCGATGGTAACTAGAATGAATCTATGACCATTAGAGGCAATTGGCTCTATTAGACCGATAACATCTATGCCCAAAGCTACAAATGACCAAGGAGAACTTATAACTTTAAGGTCGTAAGGAGGTATCCAAATCAAATTACAATGTATCTGACACTGATGACATTTTTGCATAAACTTGCAACAATCATGTTCCATAGTCATCCTGAAATAACCAGCTCAAAGGATCTTTTTCACCAAGGTGAGCTCATTCAAGTGAGTACCGCAAAAACCAACATATACTTGTTCAATAAGTTTCACAGCTTCTGTGACATTAACACATCTAAGGAGACTCAGATTTGGAGTCCTCCTATAAAGGATTTCCTCACTTGGAAAGATGTCGTTAGCCTTTCGACGTATAATCTTCTTTTAATTGGAAGTAGTATTCTTAGGATAGGTTTCAGTCTCTAAATACTTTTTTATGTCGAAATACCAAGGTTTTCCGTCCATTTCTGCTTCAACATGCAAATAATGGGAAGACTTCTCTTTCAAATCTATCTCCAAGGAATTAATATATATCCTGTCTGGATGCTGGATCATTGAAGAAATGGTGGCGAGGGCATTAAAGAATGCATTTTTTAACCTTGGCATGTGCTTGAACTCGATCTTCCAGAATCTTTTACATAACCTCTATACTAGTTGTACATATGGCACGATCTTTGGATTTTTTATAGCCCATTCTCCTTGAACTTGATCAATTAGAAAATATGAATCCCCGATAACCAACAACTCTTAAACCTTCATATCTATGCCATTCTCATACCTAGAATGCAAGCTTCATACTCAGCCATGTTGTTAGTACAACAAAATTAAAGTTTTCAGCCATAGGATAATGTTGACCAAATTCTGATATCAAGATTGCTCCAATACCACTGCCTTGGCAATTCACGACCCTATCAAAGAACATTCGCTAACCACGGTATGCCTCAAAGATATCTTCTCTCGCAAATGATACCTCTTCATCTAGAAAGTAGGTTCTGAGCAGCTCATAGTCATTATCAACTGGAGTTTCTGCAAGATGATCAACTAAAGCCTGCCCCTTGATCACTTTCTAAGTCATGTACACAATGTCGAACTCACTCAACAACATTTTCCACTTGCGTAATCTTCCAATTGGCATCACCTTCTGAAAGATATACCTCAATGGATCCATCTTTGAAATGAGGTATGTAGTGTATGAAGATGGGTAATGCCTCAAATTTTGAGCAACCCAATTTAGAGCTCAACATGTCATCTCCAAATAAGTATACCAATCCTCGTATGGAGTGAACTTCTTGCTCAAATAGTAGATTGCTCTCTCTTTCTTCCCAGTTTTGTCATGTTGGCCTAACACACTTCTGAATGCGTTATCTAAGATAGACAAGTATAACAACAACAAACTACCTTCCCGTGGAAGGACCAACATCGGTGGATTAGACAAATAACTCTTGACGGTGCCAAAAGCAGTTTGGCATTCTTCTATCCATTCTGTCAATGCATCTTTTTTCAACAACTTGAAGATAGACTCACAAATCACCATGGATTGGGCTATGAACTGACTGATGTAGTTCAATCTTCCCAAGAAACTCATAACTTCCCTCTTTGTCTTTGGAGGAGGAAACTCTTGGATTGCTTTGATCTTAGAAGGATCAAGCTCGATACCCCTTCTACTGACTATGAATCCTAGCAATTTATCGGCAGACACTCCAAAAGCACACTTGGCTGGATTCAACTTCAAGCTATATCGGCGTAGACGGTCGAAGAACTTCCTCAAATGTGTCAAATGATCCAAACTTTTATGGGAGTTGATGATGACATCATCCACATACACCTCGATCTCTTTACGAATCATGTCATGAAATAAAGTTATTATAGCCCTTATATAAGTGGCTCCAACATTTTTAATACTGAACGACATCACCCAATAATGGTACACACCCCATGGCATGATAAAAGCTATCTTTTCTGTATCTTCTTCATTCATCAAAATCTGGTGATAACCTACAAAGCAATCCACTAACAACTGCATCTCATGCTTGGCACAACTATTAATGAGAATATGGATGTTCGATAATGGAAAATCATCCTTGGGACTGACTTTATTGATATCCCTGTAATCAACGCAGATTCTAATCTTTCCATATTTCTTGGGCACTGGAAAAATATTGGCAAACCAGGTGGGATATTAGGTCACTTCCACCACCTTGGATTGTATCTGCTTGGTAACCTCTTCCTTGATCTTTAGGCTCAAATCTGGCTTGAATTTCCAAGTCTTTTGGTTCAACAGAATGAATTCTTGATTGAAAGGCAATTTGTGAGAGACAATGTGTGTACTCAGACCTGGTATGTCATCATAGGACCAGGCGAATACATCCATGTACTCTTTGAGAAAGCTGACAAATTCTTCTTTCTGGGCATTCTTCATATGAACATTGATTCTGGTTTCCTTGACGCATTCTTCTTCTCCCAAATTTACTATTTTAGTGTCCTCTAGATTTGTCTTATCACAGTTCTCAAACTGTCTCAATTCTTTGGCAAGATATTTGGGCACCGAGGTCCTTTCATGTAGTACTCAAGCTCAGTGTCATCTACTTCATTCTATTCATTCAGCTTTTGACAGGACATGATATGACATTAGCAGGTTTAAATTATTTTTACTGAAATCATAAACAAACATAGTTAGATAAGAAAAATGAAATGATAAGATGGATAGTAAGTAAAAATTTAAAATAAACAGAGGCTTTCATTCAAAATTGAAAGAAAAGTGCGAACTTTGTCTATGACCATGAGAAAATATGCCTTTTTAAAACATTAAAGAGAAATTTAAAACAGAAACAACTGAATGCAAAACAAAATAGAGGTGGGTCTCTGACCTCCTCTGGACTGCCACCTATTTGAAACAAACAACTACTAAGATGAGTGGGGGATCAAGAGCGGGATTGACGACTAATTTGACACTTGTTCATCCGATTTCGTCTTTTGAATTCTTGATGCCTTAGATACATCATCAATAACAACATCAATATTCTCAAACAAATTCTCGATCCTTCCCTTAGACCATCACTGCTGATAAATTCTTTCATAAGAAAAGACTAGTATAGATGAGGTATTGACCTGTCCAGTGCTTGATCAACCTTTTGACTTGGTGTCTCCCAATCATCATATTCTAGAGCGACATACCCTAAACAAAACTTTGACTTCTTCTTCAACAATAGGATGGGCTCAGTGATACTTTGCAAATTCTTTCCTAGTCCAAATCCCGATTCTAATACACCTTTGAGCATCATTTTGTAGACAGTAGACATAAAAGGTCTAGGTGTCAAATCTTCATCGTTGAAATTCACTTTCTCCACGTTGTAGAAATCAGATCCTCTGGTCACCTCGTCAACAATTGGTGCATACACATTTGAATGACTTCCCTCACCATAGATAACTACCTCATGCTCATTCCATAGAAACTTTATCATTTGGTAAAGGGTAGAAGGCACAACTCCAGCCATGTGAATCCAAGGCCTTCTTAGTAACATATTATAGCTAGTATCGACATCCATCACCTGAAATTCAACAATGAACTCAGTGGGGCGCACATGGATTTCTAAGTTCACAGCTTCTAATGTGTCTCTTCAACCACCATCAAAATCTTTACATTAACATGACTTTGATGGATTTTTTTGACATCAAAATTTAACTGTTAGAAAGTAGATAAAGGAAATATATTCATACCACGCCCATCATCAATTAGAACCCGATTCAGAATCATATCATGATACTTTATCATTACATAAAGTTCTTTTTTGTGCAATTATCCCTCGAATGGAAGTTCTTTATCACCACAGCTGATGCGATGTCCTCGGGTAACCTGGCTTATTATAACTACCAAATTATCACTATCTGTCCCTACAAACATATAGGTATCCTTTGATGCTCTCATAAGTGCTTCTCTACGCCACTGTGAACTCATCAACAATGCTCATATAGAAATTTGGGTAGTGTCTTCTCAAAGTGTTTCACAATAAAATATTCTTCAAGCTGCATTCTTCTCCAAAATTCTTTAGCCTCGACTTCACTTATTGACCTCTTGTGTTGATCTTTCTTACTTGATTCCCAAACTAACTTGTCTGGCATATAACATTTATCCGACTTGATTAAATTCTATATAGTGACAGTTTCAACCACAAACCTCTTAGTAGGAACCCCTCTCAGAACAAGAGCAGCAACTTCTAGTGGTGTAAAAATCACAATCTTTGGTTTTTTGATGAGGCACAAAGATGCCACATGCTTGTCCAAACTTTTAGTATTATCGGGTGTAACACCCCGTATTTTCCGCATGCTAATACTATTTATATGACACTTGATGCAGCCTTGCGATATAGGTGATGGATTAAGTTTTTCATATGAATGGGGGGTAATTTGAATTGGGA
>JBCEWC010021442.1:0-10467 GCA_038996855.1 Solanum aculeatissimum | reverse complement strand
TAGACTTCTTAGTTCATTCTTTTCTTTAGGTAGAGTTTTGCGTGTAATACTTTACAATGTAGACTTTAGAGTACAATGTAGACTTTAGAGTACAATTTTAGACTCTTAGAGTACTCAAGACTTAAGAGTCTAGTTAGACTTTAGTTACACTTTAGTTAGACTGTAAAGTATTATATATTATGGTGTTCTATTTTTATTAAATTTGTAATATTTAATATTTACAAAGGAATAAAATAAATAATTATAATAATCTTATTGGGTTATCGGTTTACCCAATAGTAAAAATCGATAATGAACCAATAACCCAATAATTATTTTTGAAAACCATTAAAAACCTGATAACCTAATAACCCAATAACAATAACCCAATAACGTTTTTATCGGTTCAGTTTTTGCACACCCCTACTCATGGATAGCAGCCACAGTATATGTCTACATTCGTGCCTCAGCCTCGAAAATGACCTGGCGGACCCAAGACCTGATCTGTTGTAGTAACTGAGTCAACTGAGACTCAGTGTAGGCCTGTCTCTATGCCATGGCCTATATAGATGCCGCTGACACAAATACCATGTCAATGGGTGCTATTAGAGTGGGTACGACCTCTGGTGAAGGAATTGTATAAGTGGTGGGCCCCCTCTCCACATCTGTCTCTCTCTGTGAGGGCCCCTCAATAACTGGAGCATCAGTGGTGGTGGTAGATGGAGACTCAGATGGTGGCGCCGCGGTGAATATCTCAGACATCTGAACGTAGGGTCGTGGTGCTCGCCGGAGTGCCACCGGATTGTCATCAACCTTAATCTAGCTGGCATTTAGTGTCCTCTAAACCTCTATGATGGAGTCCAAGTGATGCAAACTCTCCACCCCCGACTCTAAGCATAATCTATAAATAAGGCACAGGAAGGGGATGGAAGTGGACCTTTTTAGGGTCGCCTCATGTATCTACCCTGTGATCAAGTGGGCCCAATCTATCTCATAGCCAGCCAAGATGCCGACAACCAAAATAGTATGGTGCAACGTTAGTGTATTATCCATGAGTGTAGGCCGGATCCGTGATCTCACTACAACCCATCAAAATTTAGCAGTAAAGCTGAGCGAGGCCTTCACAATAAACTCTGTCGACGTAGTTATCCACCTAGGGTCTGAACCTTGCTTTACAATCTGGCTAACAACCCATCTTATCAAATTGTCTCGGTGACTCGGGTCTCTTATCAAGGCCGCATCCTGAGTCTGCCCCAATCTCTTGTCGAACTCTGTAGTAGACCTGGAGGCTGGGAACTAACTCTGCCCCAAAAGCATGCGACCGATAGTGGCCTCTGAAATATCCACCTATCGACCCCTCACCCTAGTATGTGCCAATCAAGGCTGAGTTTAGGGTTTCTTTCCCTTGGGAAGAGAATTGAGAACTATGGTGGCATAGGACGTGAAGAACACACAAACCATGATCGGGGCGTACTTCTCTGACGGCTCTGCCAACCATTAGAGCCTGTATCTAGTGATGGTATCCTAGAGGCCGGGGACACTGTCCAACCTGGAAGTGATGACTCGGGGCTCCTAAAAAAAGAACAAGTTGGTCAGCCCCGCTTGTTCCTTTGTATGTCCTTCGTGTAGATAACCTGCATGCCCTCAATGTACCATCGACTAGATAGAGCATCTGAAGGTGAGGGTGGTACTTGAGGGACTGATGTAGATACGGAGTCTGACCCCTCCTTGGATCCTCCCTCGAATGAGGTCATCTGTATGGAGTTGTTGGCCTTGTAACCTCCCTCGTCAAACTAGGGAGGGTGGATCACAATCGCCTAGCTCTGGCGCTGCCTTACCTATCTAGTGGCAGCCCGCATCTAACAAAGCTCGACGCCCACATCAGGCTGGACACCAAGCTCTTCTAACGAGCCACTAGTCTTAGGAGCAGCCTTGGAGTCTGTAGGATCGTCACGTAATTGCTCCCGCATGGATCATATCTCATCAACTTTGCGTTTGGGGGCCATAGTAAATGAAAAACACACATTTAGTAAACATGATTAGCCCAACAAGTAAAAGAATGAATTTCAAGAACATATTTGAATTGGATGCACAGGGGTCTATGAAGGCTCCTTTATGGGCCGTAGTGAAACCTATGGGCTGTAAAAGGTCCTCGTAGAAATAGAGTCGATTAATTTTGGCTACTAGATCGGAATGACATCTACAACACCAAGTATGAGTCGTAGACGACATCATAGATGATACTTCAGTGCTAGGTTTATGTAGGCAGGCCCATACAATACCTATCTACGAGTCGTAGAACAATCTACGTCTCATAGAAGGTCTTGTCTGATAGAGTCCCAGAAATTTCAAGTTCTTGGAATTTCTTACGAGGGGAAACTACGGCTCGTGGAATGTTCCATAGGCCGTAAAAGACCCTCATAGAGTGAATTTTCTAGAAACTTAGATTTCCAAGGTCATCAAACGGGTCCTAATATGAAAGTTTCAACATTTAAATCAACATAGAAATAAAACACACATGCATCCCCACAAGATTTAACAAATACCCAACACCCCATATGCAATGATCATATATAACCCCATCAAATTTTATTTGCATGTTTATTTAGTAATCTGACACCATTTGAATGATTAGAAACCAAAACACACACATGTAATCACATATTAAATTTTCAAACAAGCCCATTCAACTCAAATGACATGTGACAACATAGTTTCTTTCACAAAAAATCATTCAAACACGCAAGTCAGAGAAGATTCTGACATTTAACATAATTCCAAAGCCATTTCAACATTCTAATCAGAGTACCACCAAAAACACACATAAGGACAACTACTAATTTGCACTATTATGTCAAGAACATCGTACCCATTCAAAATTCTCAACCAATTTAAACTAATTTTGGTAGTTCAAAGGTTTTAGAACCGAGGACTTACCAAAATTCAAGAAAATTAGATTGAATTTGAAGGAGGAATTCAAGAGAGTGCAAACTCTAGTTGTCGAAGGTGGCTAGAAAATTTGACGGTGACCAGACGGGGGTAATAAAAAATTGCTTAAGGTTTAAGATGGGTCGAGTTCTTTGGAAGTATTTGTGAAATTGGGGGTCAAAATTTATTTGACCCCCTTTTATACCTTGACTGGGTCGGTCAGTCAAGACCTTACAAGACCTCGATTACGGTCCATATAGGATTCTTCGACTTGTAAACATTGGTCTCGTAGGCTGCCCAAGCCTCACTTTGGGACATGGGTTCTATGGGACTAGTTACGAGCCGTATAATAAAATACAACTCGTAAAGTAGATCGTAGAACCCCCAAGACTTAGTCAAAAAGTAGAAAACTCACCTGGGGTCCACGAGCCCCATTCATGACCCATAGTTATTTTTATGGGACATAAAGTTGGCTCATGGACTGGAGTACACTTAAGTTTGCTCACTGAAAGTGTTCTATGAGTTGATGTATGGGTCGTTGTTTGACATATGACCCATAAAACCAGTTATAGAAACACTTCTTATTGCCTTCTCAGCTCAAGATGGCTGACTTAGTCTTGTACTTGCATCTCCTTCACAAAATACACTATTACCCTATATGTCACCAGTCCAATGTCCAAAAATTATAACCAAAATTCCAAAAATTAAACTACCTACCAGTCTAAAAACTAAACACAAACCAAAACTACTACTATTACATCAAACATCTTCGGTTGCCTCCCATGTAGCGCTTGCTTTATTGTCCTAAGACGATATGGACTACTTGATTACTCAGACTTTATCAAGTACCTATACTTCCATCTTTAGCTCATCTAGCCTCTTCATTGATTGAAAGATATTGAAGACGAATTTCTCATCATTCAATCTGAACTTGAGTTGGCCTAATTCCATATCCACCGGTGCTCGCCTAGTAGCTAGGAAAGACCTTCCCAAGATGATTGGGACTTCGAAGTCGACCTCACAATCTAGGATCACAAAGTATGCAGGGAACATGAATTTCTCTACTTTGACAAGTACGTCATACAGTATCCTCAAAAGCTTCTTCATCATTCAGTCAACCACCAACAATCGCATGCTCGTAGAAGTAGGGGCTCTTAGTCCTAGCTTCTTGCAAATTGCAAGGGGTATCAAATTTATGCTAGCACCGAGATCACATAATGCCCTTGCGTATTCGAGATTACCAACGGTGCAGGGGATGGTGAATGCTCTGGGATCTTCTTGCTTCTGCACTAAGGACCTTGTAGATATCGCACTACAATGTTGAAGCTCTTAGGAAAGCTCCTGACTTACAGTTTGCTTCTTTATGACCAAGTCCTTCATGAAGTTTGTGTATCCGGGCATCTTATCCAATGCTTCAATCAGAGGAATGTTGATGGAGAGTTGTTTCAACATGGAGAGGAAGTGCTTGAACTTATCTTTCTCCCTTTTTTTCTTGAGTCTTTGAGGGAAGGGAGGAGTAGGTCGAGGAATGAGTTTCTATCTTTATGATGTGGGTGCTGTATCACTTTTCCCATCCTTAGCATAAACATCTCCGGTCTCAACATTCTTACTCTCAACCATCTCCTCACGAACATCAACATCATCAAATGACATAGGAGAGTCAATGGTTTATTTGCCACCACGAGTCATGACTGCTATACACTACCCCTCATTCTTAGGATTTTACACTATGTTGCTTGGCAGTGTACCTTTCTGGCACTGATTCAACTGAGTTGACATCTGACCAAATTGTTGCTCAAGCTGCTTGATGGCCCAGAATGAGACTCAATTTTCTTATTGATACTGGAGATGTCAGATTTCATCTCCTTCAGGGTCTCATCCTGGGCGTCATCCTTTTTGAACGGACGATCAAATATCTCCTCAATGCAAGAGTTGCCAGCACCAGAATCCCAATTATGTGGTGGAACATACGGACCATTTCTGTAACCATCTTTGTGTCCCCAATCAACATCTCTATCCTGGCCCTTGTTCCTGTCATAGTAGCCTCATCTATTGTTGTGTCTGAAGGCGCCATCCCTGTTAAAGTTTCAATTTTGGTTTCCTTGACCTTGGTGCCAATAGTCCTGATTGGACCCTTGGGAATTGGTCCAGAAACCCGCCATCTGATCTGCAATAAAACAAGTGTCCTCCTCATAGTAAGGCTCCTCATACATGGGTGCGCGTGAAAGCTGATGAGATATTGCATTCACCAGCTCTTGGTTCTATTCAGCAACTCCATATTGGTACTAATTCAGGCAAACTGCTACATCACATCTTCACTGGTCTGTGCTTGCGCTGGACTAGTACTGACTGAGAACGAGCTCTTTGTAATAGACTTATCTCTCGTCCCTATGCACGATTTGTCTTGACCACTCTTTTCGTTCGTTCTGCTATCTCCTTAAATAGATGATCTACCAATGAGCCTCTCATGAGAGTGTTAGCAACAACTTAGCTATTTTCGTCCAAGGCTCTATAGAATATCTCCACCAGTGTTTCATCAACAATTTTGTGGTCTGGGACACTCCTTAAGTATTTTTTGAACCTCTCCCACGTGGTACTGAGTGAATCACCAAACACTTTCTCGAAGTTGTTGATTTTAGCCTTCAACTTCAACTTTTTTGATATTGAGAAAAATCTCTCCAAAAAAGCCTTCTGCAACTCTGCCCAGGTGGTGATTGAACTCTATAGGAGCTCAGATAATCATAGCGTTGCATTGCCTATGAGAGAAAGTGAGAAAACACGGAGTCCAATGACATCCATAGACAAATTCTAGTTTCCATCATGCTTTTACAAACAAACACAATATTGTATAAATGGTTATGTGGATCCTACGCTGGTAAGCCCACAAACAACCTACGATTCTACAACATTTGGAGCAACCCACTCGACACGATGAACTTTTTGTCATTTGGTAGTGGAGGTAACAGAATAGCTCCCATGACGTTCATCGCCATAGGGTCAAGCCGATATTTTAGCTTTGGCTTGGAGAACCTATGGTGGTGGGTTGTTATTACCATTGTTTGGGTTCAGTGCTGCATTTATCGCATCATTTGCAGTGTTGTTCGTATTATCCTTGGTCATTCTCCATAACGTCCTTTAGATCTCTGGGTCAAACAGAGTCAATGGATTGCCTCGACTACGAGTGTTGTGTATACACTACACCTGCATGCTGAAATAAAACAAAAACAACAAAAATGTAAAATGAGGGAAATAAGAAATAAGTTTAATTTTTTTGTTGGATCGTTGGAAATAATTCATGAAACTACTCCTCCTTATTCTCCAGCATCTAATGATGTAGCGGAAAGAAAAAAATAAAACTTTGATTGAATTGACTAATGTCATACTTATTGAGTCAAGTACACCATTAAATTTTTGGGGTGAAACTATTTTGACTGCTTGTTACGTGTTAAATCGTGTGCCTTATAAAAAGACTAAACTAACTCCTTTTGAGTTATGGAAAGGTCACAAATCAAACGTGGATATCTAAGAGTTTGGGGTTGTCTATCCTTTGTGAGGCTAATGGACCTCAATATTACAAAGTTGGGTAAGAAAGTTACTACTTGTGTTTTTCTTGGTTATGCTTCAAATAATACAACCTATAGATTTTTTAATCTAGAAAATAAAATTATTAATGAATCGGATGATGCTATATTTCATGAAAATAAATTTCCTTTTGATTCTAAAAATAGTGGAGGTCACAACATTGAACAAAATATTTTTCACTTCCTACTTCTTATTCTACTACTTTAAAAAATAAAGAAATTGATGATTTTGAGTTAAGAAAAAGTAAAAGAGCTAGAGTAGAAAAGATTTTGGTCCTGATTTTTATGTTTTAAATGTTGGAGATGACCCTCTCACTTTAAAAGAAGCATTATCTTCACATGATTCAATTTTCTGGAAAGAGGCTGTAAATGATGAAATGAAATCACTAATTTTTAATAAAACTTGGAAGTTAGTTGATTTACCACCTGGTTGTAAAATAATTGATTACAAATGGGTCTTACGAAAAAAGTTAAAACTGGATGGATCTATTGATAAATTTAAGGCTAGACTAGTTGCAAAAGGATTTAAGCAACTTGAAGGCCTAAAATTTTTTGACACTTTTTCTCTGGTAACTAGAATTACATCCATTAGACTTTAATTATTGTGGCTATAATTTTTTATTTGCAAATTCTTCAAATGGATGTAAAAATTATTTTTCTAAATGGAGACCTAAATGAAGAGATTTACATGGAATAACCCGAGGGTTTTGTTGAAGCAGATCAAGAAAGCAAAGTGTGTAAACTTACTAAATCCCTTTATGGCTTGAAACAAACACCAAAGCAATGGTATGAAAAGTTTGATTCCTGCATGATTGAAAATAATTTTAAAACAAATGAGTGTGATAAGTGCATATATCATAAGTCTTGGAATAATTCACATGTTATTATTTGCCTATATGTTGATGATTTGTTGATCTTTGGCTCTAACATGAATGTTATTGATGAAGCAAAAAAACATTCTTAGAACTCATTTTGATATGA
Source organism: Solanum aculeatissimum (assembly GCA_038996855.1). Classification (NCBI taxonomy): domain Eukaryota; kingdom Viridiplantae; phylum Streptophyta; class Magnoliopsida; order Solanales; family Solanaceae; genus Solanum; species Solanum aculeatissimum. Next base: position 2,998 of record JBCEWC010021442.1, on the reverse strand, counting down.
AAGATCTTGATGAGGCAAATTATATTCTTGGAATAAAAATAACTAGAACATGTGATGAAATTTTCCTTAACCAGTCATATTATGTTGAGAAAATTTTGAAAAAATATAATTTTCTGGATTGCACACATATTTTAACTCCTTTTGATTCAAGTGTTCACTTGTTTCCTATACAAAGTGAAAATGATGTGATAAATCAAAAGGAATATGCTAGCTTAATCGAAAGTTTGAGATATGTGACTGATTGCACTAGGCCCGATATTGCACATGCAGTAGGAGTACTTAACAGGTTTACAAGCAAGCCAAGAAATGAGCATTGACATGCTATAACGAGACTTATGAGATATTTAATTGGAACAAAAACTTGTGGTTTGTTCTATAAAAAATATCCTGTTGTACTTGAAGGCTTTTCTAATGCAATTGGAACACTTTATCAGGTGATTCCTATTCTACCATTGGTTACAATTTTACTTTGGATGGTGGTGCTATTTGTTGGAAATCTAAAAAGCAAACTATTATTGCTAACTTTACCATGGAGGTTGAACTAATTGCTTTAGCTTCAGCTAGTGAAGAAGCGAATTGGTTGAGAGATATATTGTTTCAAATTCCTTATTTTGAAAAAATCAATTCCTCCTATTTTAACTCCTTGTGATAGCACCACTGCCGCATTTGGTAGAGTTCAAAATCATTATTACAATGGTAAATCCAGACCTATAAGGAGGAAACATAGTAATGTAAGATCATATTTGTCAAGTTAGTATTATGTTAAGCATATGTTTCAACTTTTGTTTTAGTTTTCATATAGTATTCTTTGATATGTATGTTAAGTGTTAGCTTGGAATTATTTGTGGTTCAAGGACCATGTCTCAACTAGGGTGTAGACTTAAATCGTGACAAGGATGAACCGTTATGTATAAATATTGTATATATATTCTTGATACATAGTTTTAAATTATATATTCTTGCTTATACTCGATTTTTATAAATATTGATACACTACATATATATACAGTCATTTAATTGGAAAAACTTTTCGAAAGTGTATATTTACTCAAGAATCTCTTTAAAATAGACAGGTATCTTACGCCCCAAATTCAACTATTCTTTTTAGGTAATAATAGGTTGTAGGCTTTTTTAGAAAGAAATATTGAGTACTTTTTTAAAATTTTTATTTATTGAGTACTATTTGTAAAAACGGTAAGTTTTCATATAAAAGAAAAAAATATATTAGAAGCTTGACACATTTAAACTATTATGTCTCAAGAAAAATTAGATGAATTAACTATATATATATATATATATATTAGTATACGTACCTACGCGATGCATGAATAATATTAAAGTATTATTTATTATTCCCTCCGTCTCATTTTATGTGACACCCTTTGACTTGGCACGGTGTTTAAGAAAATAAAGGAAGACTTTTGAAACTTATGGTCTAAAATCATTCTTAGATATTTGTGTGGTTGAGAATCATTTCATTAAGGATAAAAAAATGAATTTTAAAGGTAAATTATTTTCAATTTGAGTAAGGTGATATTTTTTTTGGGACGGTTCAAAAAGAAAAGGGTGCCAGATAAAATGGGATGGAGGGAGTAGTATTGTATATTGTGATATCTTATCGAATATGTTGAACGATATTATGTTTTAAAACGTTCAATCATCATATTGTTTCTCAATGAAATATACCCTGTCTCTCTCTATACTCCACCCCACCGCCACGTCACCCTACCCTCAATCACTCATAATCAAATATATATAAATAGAAATAACGAAACATGTTTAAAATTGTTAATATTGATTTTTATTAGCTTATCACTTATAATTATCAAGTTCTCTTCTTATTAATATAAAATAAATTGATTTCATTGTTCACATCTCTTTAATTAAAATTTATAGATAATTATGTGTATCATTTACTTATTTCATTGTATTTTAAAAATATTATTTCGGCACTCTCTCCCCCACTTCTCCCTCTTCTTATATTCTTTATTCTTTCTGCTATAGTTTAATTGTTTTTCCTTAGTTTGTCAGTACTTTTTTTGTTGTTGTTGTTATGTGTGTTACACATAATAAGCAATTGACTTTTCTTATTTTTATTTCAATATATAAACTATTGAGTTTAAATTTAAGTTACTTAATGTTAAATTGAATTCGTTGTGAAATTCCTCTGGGTATATTATTGTCATTGTATTGTTAAATTGCATTTGTTATTTATTGAGATTTTAATTACATGGTATACACAATTTAAGAAAACTATCAGTTTTGCATCTCAAAAAGTTTATATAGATTGTCAATTTAATGGAAATTACTAAAAAATAATTGATTATAAATTGAATACGAATTATTAAAAAAAAATTGATTATAAGAAAACCATCAATTTTGCATCTCAAAAAGTTTGAACAATACAATTCACAGATAAATATGATATTCTTAAAATAAGTTTAAGGCCTCTATTTGAGTTTAAGTTTTAGGCTATTAATGTGCTTAAGCCGCCTATTAACACTTACTAGGACCAAAAAACCAAAAAAAAATTTCTTTCAGATGTCAAGTTTCAGAAGGTTGGCATTTCTTACATCTTCTATTTAGAAAAATATCACATGTCATATGTACTAGTTCAACCTAATAATTTGCACATCACTTGGCACCAAAGCTGCAACCAATACAATTTTGGGTGATTATGTTAAGACGATTTTGCATGACATCCATAAATGGATAAGGAGGAAAACACAGGCGGTAAAAGCATGTGTTGGAGGAAGGCAAACAATCACGAGACTACGAGGTTTTGTAGATGTGAAGTTTAGAATCTAAACCACAAAAACCCTCAATAGGCAGAGACTTGATTGAAGTACAGAAGAAGAGAAGCACATTTCTCTGCTCAGCCGACATACGCCCAACTATCTGTAGCCATAGAAAAGAAAACATTGAAAATGCTGCCCTGGATAATAACTTTGAAAGAGTTCAGAAATCTACCACTTCCGAAAACAATGAAAAAAGAGAA
>JBCEWC010021441.1:0-10467 GCA_038996855.1 Solanum aculeatissimum | reverse complement strand
AAATGCCAGAAATCAATACAACTAATAATCAAAGGAAAATATCCATGGATGATAGTACCAGAGGAGTGGGTACAAATATTTAAAAGTCTGGAAAGATATAGATCAAGATTATATTATCACAAGGTAAAATGGAAGCCTTCTAATAGGGGAGGGGTAGTGTGCAACACAGATAGGGCTAGCAAGGGTAATCCAGGTGAGAGTGCTTATGTATTCTGTATAAGAGATGAAAATGGGAATTTGGTACATGCAAAAGGGAACTACATTAGGATCAGTACCAATACCAAAGCTGAAGCAATGGCCATCCTACAGGCTATAAAACACTGTCTAAATTATAATCAGAAAGAAGTGGAGATTCAAACAGATTCGAGGATAGTCAGGGCTAAGATTCTGATGGAGTGCAGAATCGCGTTGAAACTTGCAGAAATAGTGGAGGAAATTCAACAACTACCTAAACTAGCTACATTCAACATCATACATGTGTTCAGGGAGGCAAATAAGCTAGCAGACAACATAGCAAAGGAGGCAATAAAAGAAAAAGGTTCCAAGCAAGTTAGACAGATCATGCAACTAACAAGCAAAAGCAGGAAAATCTTAAACATGGACAAACAGGATACCCCTTACATCAGAATTAAAATCAGACCGATAAACAACTATATTCACAGGGAGATTTACAACTAAATAAGGATGCATTTACAAAAAGAAGAGGTTCCATTTGCAGACCAGGGATATGCAGGGTGGTTAATATTTATACAAATCCACAACAGATGTCAACGGATAGAGCATACAGGAGTAAAAGATGGCTGTGGAAGCCCTGCGGCATCAGGCAAAAAGATGGGAACATGAACGATCTATCAAGAAAGCTGGTTCACAGGTACATGCAACTCAAGGATTCGAATGACAAAGCTCCATTTCCTGAAATAAAAGGAAGGTAAAGATACAAACAGAGGAAACAACTTTGAGTAGAGGAAGACTTACAGATTGACTTTCACAAGAAGAAGCACCTTCGGCTCCAGACGAAGCTTGGAAGACGGACATGGAGGGACATCACAAACACCACTGGAGGGAAAGAACATTGATAAGCAAATATACAACACATAAAGAAGGAAAAGAGGAAACTTACAGTAGTATTAGGCAGATCCATAGGAGAAAGCAAAGGATGAACAAGAATGGGGAAGATGGAGCGCCATTACGAGTGAATCGAGACATCGGAATAGGAGAAGACATAGTTGAGAAGTGGAAACTTCAGTGGAATACAGAGGAGCATTTAATACATAACTGGAGGGTTGGGCCTCCAGCTCACACATTGTAATTTTGTTTTTATTATGAATAAAATGGGCCTCCGGTCCTAAATTTTTTTTTTTAAAAAAAACCAAGGATAGCCAAAAAAACTATGTACATTAAAATAACAACTTTACAGTTTGTAAGCTAAATACAATAACATGAGCAAATGTTCACAATTACTACCTAAAAATGTAAACTAACTAGGAAACAATATAAAACCAAACCCAATAATTTGAACAATAAATAAGATAATAGAACAAATAAACTATACATATCTGAGAAGCAAATAAATGATCGGATCTATTGTTTGCTTGGTGATGAGCCGTCAACATTCTAGATCTTTGCCTTCCAACTACATTCATTTTTTCCACTACTTCAATCTCCGATTAAACCCTATTTGTTATTCTTTTGCAACAACAAATTTTGTTGCAGTGATGAGTGATTCACGCCATTGGTGATGCCGATGGTGGTTGCTCACTGTCCGATGGAGCTGGTCGGTTTTTGAGGTGTTTTTGGGGTGGATTTCTTGGTGTAGATCTCAGCGTGATTTGGGAGTGGTTTGTGGTGGCTGAGGGTGGGTTGTTGCCTGCGTTTTGGTGGTTTGTTAGGGGATTTGGTGGCTGATTTTGTGGTGGATGAGTGTGGGTTTTTCGGCGGGTTGTTGGCTGCGATTTGGTGGTTTGTTTGTAACAACCCGTTAAGTCACTTTGAGATATAGATTTTCGTATATTATAAAAGATTTATTTCGTAACGTTTTAATGTGTATTTTGGAGTATTCGATAACTACAATTATTTAGTTAAGGGATAATTTTAGATAATTAATTTAGTTAGCTGATTAAAATAATAATTTAGTTAGTATCCTATACTATTTATCTCATATGTATTAAAAATAGGTTAATCGGATTTATCACTTTTAATACATAAACAAATAAATTAAAACAAAAAAAAAAGTTTAATAAATTAAAAATAAAAATAATAATAAATAAAAAAAGGCTGTTGGGTAGTCCTATGAAAAAACACAAAACAAACGAAAAGAAACAAAAAGCAAAAGGTACGAGACACGCAGAAACGGAGGAGAAAAAACATGCAGGGAGAAAAATAAAGAAAATGCAAAGAAGAAAATTTGAGATTTTCGTCCCAAAACATCAAGGTAATTATTCTTATCCTTTTTCTTAAGTTTATATTTAATTATGAAGATTTTTAGGGTAGAAACGTGTATAATTTATGAAAATATAGCCCTAAGGTTTTTATAATAAAATCTTGATTTGGGGGTCGTATAACGCTGCATTTTAGCTAAAATTTGACATATGAGTTTATTTAATTATGGGTAAATGTAATTTGAATAAAATTTTCAGATTCGAATTTGAGGGCTCGAGGTGACTTTTTGACCCAATTTTGTAGCTGAAAAAAATATAGCAATATGGGTGTCATTAGATTCGTAATCTTATGTAGATTACATATTTGATAGATTGGAAACGTTTTGAGGGATTGAAGAAAGGAGAAACATTGGTTGATTAACTAACTTGATTTTGGTTCTTTAGTTCAGGTAGATTATGGTTTATTCTATATGTTAGATAGACTCTTAATAGTAATTGATATGCATTGAGTGATGTTGTGAAGTTATTATACACATTTAATTATTGTGGTTTGGATGATTGATATGTATTGTGATTGGTCTGCAATCCCAAGACCACAAAATCCATAATCTTGAACTTGCCTTATCAAATTATGCCTTGAATAAAAAAGGCTAGATGAAATACTGTTAATGAATTGGAAAGTAATGATAAAGAATGATGAATTCAATATAATTGGATCGGGTGTAACGTTCTAATACGGTATATTTGAATTGGGTTTCACGTTCTGACATAGTATAATTAGATCGAGTGTCACGTTTTGACACGGATATTATGGGATTGGGTGTCATGTTCTGACATGATAAATTGGATCAGGTGTCACGTTTCGACATGGTATTATGGGATCGTATTTCACATTCTGACACGATATAATTGGATCGAGTGTTCCATTTCGACACGATATTATAAGATCGAGTGCCACGTTGTGGCACGATATAATTGGATCAGATGTCACGTTTCGACACGATATTATGGGATCGAGTGCCACATTTTGACATGATAATATTAAAAGAAAACATATTGAAGTGATTTGATACACTCAATCTCAAATAACCTATCTCCCAAAAAAGGTGTGGTGTGGAGGCCTTAGTCCTCATGTTTGTTCTTAATATTGTTGTCTGATTACGTACCTGTTTTATGATATTGTCACTTGTACTTGTTTCTTGCCACCTATTAAATGTTATAGTTAATTTCCTGATATTACATTATGTATATTGATTTCTATTTGGAGTTGGCCGATGATACCTACTTAGTACACGTGGCTCATACTGACTACTACTTGTAATTTTCTTTGTTTTGATTTTGTGGAATGCAGCGAGTATTTCATTGACTTCGGCTCTCCCTAAGCTCTAGCCAGTTGTCAGTATATCAGATTTCAGGGTGAGCTAACCTTCTAGCTCGTGTTGGATTGTATCAGTTATGGCATGATGTTCTTAGTTTTCGAACATAAACTATTTTATTTATCTATTTTGGTGTTGCTACTCTTAGACTTAGTATTTGAGATTAGATGTCCTTGATGTGTTGACTTTCAGGTTTTGGGAAATGTTATGTAATAAAATTAATAGGTTTTGTTATTCTTGCTTTTTCAAGTTTGAACTTCCGTATTAATATTATATTTTATAAGTTGAACAACTATATAAGTTGGGATTTGTATCGTTGATTCGCCCACTTAGGAGGTTAGGTGTGGGTGCCACTCATGACCCGTTTTGGATCATGACAAACTTGGTATCAAAGCTTTAGGTTCAATGATCTCATCACATAAGAGCAATTTTAATAGAGTCTTGTGGAAACGTTACGGGGACACCTTTATTTTTCTTCGAGAGGTTATAGGATCTTAGAAAAACTCCCTTCTTTATTTCTTTCATGCTATTACTTGAATCCAATTGGTATCTAGGTGATACCAATTGGTATCTAGGTGATACCAATTGGTATCTGATCTTATTCAGTCTCTTTCGCAATGGTTAGAACTAGAGCAACATGCAACTGGTAGCTCCTCATATGGATGCATTCTTGGAGACAGATAAATTTTCTCAATTGAACATAAGCCTTGATGACTAGTGACAAACACGATTATTTTGCTAAGATTTTAAAGTTGAAACTCTTGATCTTCAGGGATATTAAATTTGAGGATGCTTATGATTTGTAATGAGTTACCTTCAGGTAAAGTATTCAGAAAGTAAAGAGACTAATCATGCTTGAGAGAAATTAATTAGCGTGCTTACGTTTATCGATCTAAAATAATGCACTCTTGTTTGTGTGAATCATGCGTTTGAGCTAGATCAAGATATGATGTACTTCTAGACTCTGTTCTCCGAATTATTCTTCAAATGTTATTATTGAGAGGTTAGTTAAGTTATGCATAAATACTTAATGATATTTGATCCCCCTGAGAGAAAGTGATTTAAGACTTTTGTAAACCGTAAGTGATAGAATAATCCTAGAGTTAGAAAGATATATAGATCATTAAGAGTGAGAATAATAAATGATTGAAGTAGGAAGTAAAGAGTCATGTGGTGATAAGCTAAGAAATGAGGTGATAAGTCAAGTCGTTTTTGAGTTTTGGTTAAAAAGTAGTAAGTATCATCTAACTTTCAGGATAACATGTAAAGGAAGAATTGTTAGTTAGTATCAGATGAGTTATACTCGAATAAGAATGGAGTTGATGTTGACATGATATCGTGTTAGTAAAAAGAAAATCAAGTATAGGTGGTGAATAAAACAAGGACAAAAGGTGGTACATTTAAACTAGGCTCATGATTCTGAAAGAAGAGTCACATGAGATTTATAGAGTTATGAACTTAGCTAGGTAAGGAGGTATAATGAATAAGATAGATACTACTTAACTTATAAAAGAGAATATGATAATAGACTATAAAGGTTGATTTCTTATCATGAGATTTAGTGGTTTAATATTTCTTAACTTTATCTAGTTGTTTAGAGTTGGTATAGGATGTAAAGAGTATGGATATACATGTTTAGCATTAGGCCCTAAGCTTGAACTATAGGTGAGTATTATAAAAAAGGAGGATAGCATGACGAAAGTGGTACTATTATTGGAGATTTGCTCTAGTAGACTTCACATAGCATAAGCGAGAAATTAAGTTATTAACTTGAAAGAAGTGTGACGTTACGAGTATGGTGAATATGATCCTTAAATGAAAATAGTGAATTGAGACTAAGTCATCAAATAAGAAATAAGATGTATATCCAAGATAATATATACTTGTGTGAGACATGAAATTTATGATTTACTATGGGTACCTAGATAGTATATGTGAGTTGTCAATGTAGAAGAAACTGATACAACCATCCTTTATTATGTTTAAGAGTTGATTCGAAGAGGGTTAAGCATTGATAAGAAATATTTTAGTGATGAATTTTTGGTACGACTAATGAGTAGGTGGTGAAATGTATCTCAAGGATTTTGAATGAGGACTGGTGGTTTCATAATAAGCTACAAGGGAGTGGATTGATATTGAAATGATAAGCTTATGGATAAATAAAGTCCCAATGAGTAACTTGGAGGAAGACAATGGAGGATTTTAGTAGGAGAGTGCATGTAAAAATTGGATTAGTTCTTTGGACTCTATTGGTATAACTGGATTTAAAGTATCATGTCAATGATAAGGTTGACTTCAAGATAATGACAATGGCTACTGAGTATAATGATAATAGGAATTCATGATGGATTATGATCAGGATGCAATCATATGATAAGTATTTTTAATTAAATGAATTTGATATGGTAATAATGACTTGTGGATATTTAAAATTATGAATTAGTACTATTTGATGAGTAACATGATTGTATGAAAAGATGTAGAATGTATTGAGATACTGTTCGAATAGAATTAAAAAGAGCTAGAATAAAAAAAAATAGTGAGATGTAGGTTAACCTTTAGAAAGATATAAGAATAAAGACATTCACTCTAATGGTAAAGGTCAAAGATGTATCTTTCGAGAGAGTGGACAATTAAATTTAGAGACATGTGGTTCCATCTATTCGACGTTGGTTAGTGATAATGTTATGCATCATTGATCTGAGTTAGAAAACTATTGGATAATATTTTAAAAAAAATCTATATATACGGGGCTTGAATATGGTGATAAACTCTTTTTGTGATTTTGAGTATGGTAATTAGTACATTAAAGTTTTTATAAAGGATACGGTAAGGTCGATAAAGAGGCGATCAATAATAAGTAAAGATATATGAATTCATAAAAATCTTCATGGTATGAGTTAATGTTGGCAGATAAGAGAAATTGAGTTGTATGATTGGAGTTAGAATTCAAATTCTTCATAGTGAGTCTATGTTCATAGTAGAGTGTGTTGTCAAGGTATGAATTGGTAAAGTATAAGCTGATAGAATTGTATTGGATGTTGAGCATTTGAAAGGACTTATACATGATTTGGATTGTAAAGTTAGTTACTTTTAACCATTAAAGGACCTAAGGAAGGGTGTTACTTAAAGTATTCATTTAGAGTATGAGAAAAAAATACTATCAGGAGTTATTGGTTAAATGATATGATTAGTGGACAAACTAGTTAAAGGAATAAAAATAAATATATTGAACAATTTAAGGCATTTGAAATTGACGTTATGAAAGGAATCTAAAAAGGGTGAAAGAATATGACATCTCGTATGGATCTTTCCTTCGAAGTTGAAGATGATATGGATTTTCACCTTTGAGTTCAGACATGATCATATAATGTGAACTGAGTTGGCACAAACTTATTAGGGATTTATCCATATTTTTTTACAAAAAATGAATTTAATTCAACTGACGAATAGTGAAGTGAGGAAGATGTTGCATTTATTTTAATTTGGATAATGCGAATTATGGTAGATAACTTATGGAGGAACTACGATATGAACCTAAAGTTCTACATGATTATTAAAGATTTTGAGGCAATTGAAACTATTCTATTGTTCAGACTACGCATGCTATTATGATGCTCTCTTGGTAAAGTAAGGTTCTTCTAGAGACTCAATCATTCTATTTATGATAGAATAGATGTTGCTTTAGAGCAATTGAAATTTTTCAGCAATTCTACAAGTGTCATCTTGATCAATCAATAAATAAATATAGAAGAGCTACCATGAATACTTATAGTTGTCCGATGGTTTTAAGATTCATCCTATTATTGAGGTCATATTCTGGCTTTATATGATTGAATGTGGGGTCTGTTCAATCTAGCTCTATCGCTCTTAAGGGTTGTTTGCAGTCACTGCTATTGATCTATTATTTTTTATAGTGTTGTTAGAGGTTCTATATGTTTGAATTTATCGCTTGCTAAGTGACTACTTGATCATTTCCTTCGTTGAGCTAGAAAATTAAATTTTCTATGATGAGTATCCAATGTGTAAAGATCACTTTGTATAACCTAAGCTCGTGAGAAGAGTTGATCGTAAGAATGAAATCTTGACAAGATCTATGATGATTTTTACATTATGAGTGAGGGGTGGTTGATTTAGGTTCATTTCTGATTATAATCGATATTATTGGTTCAGAATTTTATCATGATTATGTGAGAAAACGATTTGTCTAAATGATTGTGTTATGACCGAGTGAGTTTTGGTTCTTATTTGGTTCATAAGTTAGTCTGTGACTTGAAAATTATTTCTGATTGTAAATATGCCACAATTTGATTCAAAAGTTTAGTTCTTAGTGGTTGATCTTGACGGATGATTTAAGGAGGAGCGTAAATGGAGAGATGAACAACGACTTTAAAAGATAATAACTCAGCTTTTGGTAATATCAATTATTCTTCTTTCTCATCCTTTTGACTGTTCGAGGACGAACGGTGGGTAAATTGGTATCTGATGTAACGATCCATTAAGTCACTTTGAGATATAGAGTTTCATATATTATACAAGATTTATTTTGTAAAATTTTAATATTCGATAACTACGGTCATTTAGTTAAGGGATAATTTTAGATAATTAATTTAGTTGGTGGATTAAAATAATAATTTAGTTAGTATCCTATACTATTTATCTCATATGTATTAAAAATAGGTTTGAAGGATTTATCACTTTTAATACATAAAAAAATAAATTAAAACAAAACAAAAAAGAATACGTTTAATAAATAAAAAAAGAAAATGAAAAGAAACAAAAAATAATAATAAATAAAAAAGGGTTGTTGGGCAGCCTTATGAAAAAACACAAAACAAATGGAAAAAAACATAAAGCAAAAGGGACGAGACACGCAGAAATGGAGGAGAAAAAAAAACACGCGGGGAGAAAAATAAAGAAAAAGAAGAGATTTTTTTTGAGATTTTTATCCGAAAACATCAAGGTAATTATTCTCTTCCTTTCTCTTAAGTTTATATTTAATTATGAATAGATTTTTAGGGTAAAAAAGTGTATAATTTATTAAATATAGCCCTAGAGTTCTTATAATAAAATCTTGATTTCGGGGTCGCATAACGCTCCATTTTAGCTGAAATTTGACATATGAGTTTATTTAATTATGGGTAAACATAATCTAAAAGAAATTTTCAGATTCAAATTTGAGGGCTCGGGGTGACTTTTTGACCCAATTTTTTAGCTGAAAATAAATATAACAATATGAGTGTCATTAAATTCATATTCTTATGTAGATTATATATTTGATAGATTGAAAACATTTTGAGGCATTGAAGAAAGGAGAATCATTGGTGGATTAACTAACTTGATTTTGGTTCTTCAGTTGAGATAGGTTATGATTTATTCTATATATTAAATAGACTCTTAATAGTAATTGGTATGCATTGAGTGATGTTGTGAAGTTATTATACATTTATTTATTGTGGTTTGGATGATTGATATTTATTGTGATTGGTCTGCAATTCCAAGACCAAAGAATCGATAATCTTGAACTTGCCTTATCAAATTAAGACTTGAATAAAGAAGGCTTGATGAAATATTGTTAATGAATTGGAAAGTAATGATAAAGAATGATGAACTAAATATAATTGGATCAGGTGTCACGTTCTTACATGGTATATTTGGATTGGATGTCACATTTCAACATGGTATAATTGGATCGGGTGTCACATTCTGACATGAATATTATGAAATCGAGTATCACGTTCTGACATGATATAATTCGATTAGGTATCATATTCTGACACGATATTATGAGATCGGATGTAACATTCCGACATGATATAATTGGATTGAGTGTCACATTCTGACACAATATTATGAGATCGAGTGCCACATTCCGGCACAATAATATTAAAGAAAAATATATTGAAGTGATTTAATATACTCAATCTCAAATAACCCATCTCCTAAAAAAACGTGTGGTATGGTGTCACGACCCATAGGTGGGGCCTAGATGTGACACGGCGAAGGAGAACCCAAAAGTCCTCGATCAAGCCATCATAGCATCATTACTCACATCATCGGTTTGAAAGCGCGGAAAAGTAAACACATAACACATAGTTCTAAGGTAAACGGAACTTTGAACTCAAGCTATGGGGATGTTGTCGGGAATGAGATGAGCATGAATCACATAACACATAGCAAATATTTCTAAGGGGCGGGTAAGTAGGACTCAAGTTATGAGGGCATACCGGGTTAGGGGACTTTCCACATAAGTACATTCCCAATATTCACAAACCCATAAGCATAATCATAAGCATAATCGGAACATCATTTCCATAACAAATCCCAATAGTCATAACATCCTAATAAAACATAATACAACGTGCAAGAGTTTAGTGTGTCAAACATAACCTCTATATATGGTAGAGCGGGGCCTCGACATAGTTCGAGGCTCACCCTCAATACATAAATTAAATACATAAACAATACAAGAAAGATAGAAAGTAGCTGTTTCCCTTGAACAAAAGGGCTCACCACAAATAAAAAGCTTCAAGGATGCCACTCGTCGTCCAATGGGAAATGGAAGTCATCACCAACTAGATGACAAGGGGACAAGTGAAACGAAAGGAATGAACTTATAAAAAAGAGGAGTATATAATAACAATATGTCATGCCATGATGCATGAAATGCAACCTAAGATCATATCATAGCGGGGATGTGACCTCAACCGACA
>JBCEWC010021440.1:0-10468 GCA_038996855.1 Solanum aculeatissimum | reverse complement strand
GAACTCATTTCTTTGGGATTTTCAAAAGATTTTTCTGTTTAGATCTTTTTTAAATCATTTTAACGGTTTTCTTGATTGTTTCCTTAAAAATTAAGTGGCGACTCTGTGGTTTCGTAAATTCGGTTGTTACTTAAATTAATTAAGTAATTAATTGAAATTTTTGAAAACAAGTCATTTTTTTCATAAAACATATATATTATTTTGACGTTGAACTTTTCACTGTTTTCAGTGTTGAGTTAGGATACAACACTTATTTAAGTCTCAGTTTGTGATGAAATAAATTTCTTCCTATAACTCATGAATTAAGAAAAGCTAAACAAGTACAACAGAAAGAACAAAAAGTTAGAAGTCAGATGTATAGAATGATACATTTAAAATATGTCATAATAAAAAATATGTTAACAATTGTATCAAAACTAAATTGCTTACTATCATGATTGTGAAGAAAATCTTGATGATTCAAATATGTCTTATTTAATTCAAAAGTAGGTTAAATTTCTGGATGTTACATGAGCACCATCCACCTATTACAATTTCCCTAATTAATGAAATATAAAATTGCTGCTTGAATTGAAATTTAGGATAATTTTGTATATTATTATATAGATGAGATGAACTTGGAAAAGCAACTAATTAAGTTTATTAATTGCAGAGATATTCAAAACTCCAAGTTAATTAGATCAATTAATTAGGGAAGGAGAAAACGTGCATCATATATAGTTTGACAAATATATTTCTTATAGAACCTTAATTGAGAAAACATCAAAAAGCAATAATACACTTTACTCATTTTCCAACATATCAATACCAAATCGCTAAACTATGTGCGCGTGATTGCTTGCCTATCATGAGTTTGACTTGCACTCTAAAGCTGTCTTTTTTAGGAAAACCCGAGAGAACCTTTATGACATTCTTGTGGATAAAGCAGTCGGCTCCCAACTGAAAATTTCTCTCGATCACTCTCTAACAGAAAGCCATTTTTTTTATAAATTTCGTTTTTCATAACTTTGTAATGACCTGTTAGGTCATTTTGATTATTAGTTCTCTTGTTCTCATAAAATATTCTTCTAGAAAATTTTAAATGGATATTTTGGACTATTCAATAACTATGATTATTTAAGTTAAGGGTAAATTTAGATAACTAACCTAATTTGGGGGGGTGGGGGTGTCAAATTGTATTTCTTTAATACCTTATACACCTTGGTTCATATATATTAAAATAAAGTAGTAGAATTATGTGACACCCCATAGATTTATTCTTACATTCACCTGTGTTTCGAGACTTATTCTTATATATGAGAAGTGTATTAGGGTTATAAGAGACTCCTAACAGTTAGCCAAGTTTAAAGCTTTCCTATAAATTGAGTTTCTAGTGTTAGATTACGCAAGGGTCAACTTTAAATGATCATAACTCTTACAATACAGAGAACTAGGTGTCCCATGACCTATCAAATGAAAGCTCTTTGAATTAGCTTTCCAAAGCAACTGGTTTCACCCCATTTGCTCGGGGTCAAAAGTTATGGCCGTTTTACTAGAGACTATCAGGCGCAGAGTTGTTCTACGAAACTTTTTACGGGTCGTGAATTAAAGTATGACCCATACTGTTGAGCTCATGGAAAAGTTCTGAAAAATCAGTTTTTGAGCCCCAGACTTCACGGATCCATCTACGGGTCATAAAGTATTCTACGGGTCGTAGATTGGGCTCGTGGAAAGTTCTTGTAGCCTCAAAATTTTGCCCAAAAGTTTACGGAAGGGTCCCTACGGGTCGTGGAAGTTTCTACAGGTCGTGGAAGTTTCTACGGGCCGTAAATGGGCCTGTGGATGACTTTCGACAGCTTTTTTAAAGAGTTATTTTGGTCTTTTTCCACCCTTTTAAAGCCTATACTTGACATTTTTATACCTAAACAAGTCCTAAAACATATCTAATCAGTAACATTACGCTAAATCACCCTCTCCAACTTAGAACAAGGTTTGAAAGGAGAAAAAGGCTATGGTTTAAAGCAAAAACTTGAGGATTCTTCCAAGATGCTCCAAGACTTTAACTTCGAGGTAAGGCTAATCAAAACATGGATTTTGTTCTTCCATGTGTCCCATAACCCGAATTGATGGAGTTATGAGTAAATTGAGTCTCCCATGACTAATTCTTGAAGGTTTTCCTTAAATTTTGATGTATGTCTATATAATCTTGCATGAAACTACTGTTTTATGAATTAAATACTTGACACTAACTGATTTTACTTCCTATATGAATCCTAGACTAAATTCTTGTTATTTTTGCATATTACACTTAAATGGACATGCATGAGTATAAATTGAGCCTAAAGAGTCTATAGAATTCCTGAATGTTTTTAACTTTATTTTTGTTTTCTTGAATGTTATGAGTCCGATTGATACATGATTGAGTCTTTATGAGTCAAGAATTGAACCTTAAAAGAATGTTACCAAATAGTTGATGATTGATGTGATGAATTGAGTTGACAAATGTCCAATGAGACTAGATGAATGAGCTAACTTTAGGGTTGAGGTCTTATGAGCATATTGAGTCTTGGAAGGAGTATTGAGCACCGAATTGAGTAAGAGTAAGTTCAACTCGAACTCAATAACTATGTGGCCAGCGTAGGAGAGGATTGACCCCTAAAAATGAATATTTCCTTATTGTCCCTAAAAGAGGACTTGATGTTATTATTGCGGATCTACTGATGGGATGTCCTCTACCCTGGCAAGGTATTGGATAGATGTGGCAATGACATCACTTTGTTGTATCATCACCGAATCATAAGTGATGGTTTTCGGTTAAAGAAACTCCCAAAACAGGTCTTGTTAGTACTTTGAGTGGATGGGATGAGATGGTATAGAGTGGTCATTGTATAAACAGTATTCCTACCTTAGACTTTTGACTTGATGATTGAGTTTCTTATTTCCTGAGTTGGGTTATTTTGAGTTAATGTTATTCTGCGCTTACATGTTTTATTCTGTCATTTTACATACTCGTACATTCTATGTATTGATGTCCATTTGGTGTACATCTTTTCATGATGCAGATACAGGTACTAGCGGTCATCAACAGGCGCCCCATTGAGGACCTACTTGCATCCAGCTGATTGGTGAGTCCTCCGATCCCCTACTTTCGGAGGATGTCATGTTTCTTTCTAGCTTTGAATTTAGACTTATTTTATTATATTTTGAGGTAGCTAGGGACCTGTCATTGAAACCACTAAGTCAGATGTTTAGAGGCTTCATAGACTAGACTATTGAGTTATGATTGGATGTTATTATTGGCTAGTTTCTTTCGTACTAGTCTTACCCAGTTTGATGGACAGATTGTTTGGCCTTTGGCTCCTTTATTATCAGTTATCATTTCTTTTCTTTAAGTATTCTTATTCATTGATGTCTTTCACTATTAGAACGTGATTGAACAAATGTGATGAGGCTGAGTGATTTGCTTGGGAGCTAGCAAAAGTCTCTGAGTGTCGGCCACGTAAAGGGTACCCACCTGGGGCGTGACATACTTTTTGCATACATATCGAACACAAAAAAATAATTAAGATACATATTTGTTGTCATGCCCCAAGAGGGTACCCTAGGCGTAGCCTGGTCTCCAAGTAAATCACTTGGCTCAATCACTTATTTAATCATTCAGTAAAAGACTCAAATTAATATATAAGGTACATTCCAGTGGGTAAACTAATCGATACTCGATGATAAACAATTTAGAAAAAAACAAACACTAAAAAGTCAACTCAATCTATACAAAATAGTTTTGCAAAAACAACTCAAATCTACTCAATTTATGTCTATGAAGCCTCTACCAACTATCAAGAAGGCGCCGACAACAAGCTCATGGCTATCTAAAATGAAATACTCAAGCAATGAATGAAGTAAATATAATTCGGCATCCGAAGAGCAAAGATGTCTTACCACTATCCGGAAAGGAATGGATCTTCAAGGGAGCACATGTTGATGATCTCTATCACTTGTAGTATCTGCATCGTAAAATGATATAGCATCGAATAATGTCAGTACGATATGTAAAAAAAATTGGAAAAGTAGTATACTCAAAGATACTCAACTCAGAAAACCAACTCAACTAAATAAAGTATTGCGAGTTTGAAATTGGCAGTGCTTTAGAATAGACCCGATAATATGCAACTTAGTCAAATCAAACCATTCATTACTAGGAAGTTTCTTTAACCGAAAATTATCACCTATGAGCTAGTGATGACATAATACTTTGCACTGTTGTTATCACATCTATCTAATACCTTGTCATGGTAAGGGATGATCAAACCTCAATAGATACACAATCAATCAAAGTCCTCTTTTCGGAAAAAAAGAGTCATAGCCTCTATCTTATGCTGCCTACATAGTTTATGGGGTTTGAGTTATTCTTTATCTTTACCCAAATAGTTGCTTAATCAAATCATCTCATCTCATCTCATCTAGTATCATTGGATTCTCATCAAATCTTTCTTTTAAAACAAAAAAATACATGTTCTCAAACTTGTTCACATCTTTTCAAAACTCTATCTCGAGGCAATCATTCATGCTAAAAATCTCATGTCAAAATGAGAAAAACTTGTGAATAGGTGGATATGAAATAGAATGAATTCAAAGACAAAGTCGCCGGTGTACTGTGATCCAAACCCAGGAAGGGCCAGACATGAATCAGAGAGAGTAACTTTCCTCAAAGGAGAAAGGGTGAGGGGAAAGATATGTGATAGGGGCAAATTGAAGGCCCATCGGGATTGGGCATGGACAAATCTCGACTGGGCCAACACTGATGAAAAAAGAAAAACATCCCCTATCACATCATTAACCGATGTAGGATTCAAGATCAGATTCGGGATTTGAGTCAAATCGACCTTCCCTCTCATCTCAGGGTTAGACAAGCAATTGTTAGTTAAGAAAATCAAAGAGGAGAAAACACGTTTTTGATATAGGAATCGGTATCTAATGAATTCAATGGTTCCAGTATAAATGAAAGAAAAAGAAAAAGAAATGACATCCCAACGAGGTCCTAATCTCAAAACAAAAAGAAAGGGGGATATGGCGTGCGGAGCATCTAAAGAACATAAGATCCGAGGGAGTATGTCTTTATAACACAAGCATTAATTCTTGAGATTGAGAAAATCACCAGGATTACATATCATCTGGTAATTGGTATTATAAATAAATAAATAATACATGCTCCACTTATCAGCATTACTGGAATTTAGTTAATTAGTCAAATTTTCCAGTGGCATTAATTTTGAGAATTTGTTTTTTCCAATATGCACCAATGAAAGAATCTAAGCATCCAATCATAGATTTTTTTGTAAATAAAAAAACAAATTTCACCATATGTTTGACCAAAGATTTTCAAATATTTTTGACAAGTGATTTTTGGATTAAGTTTTACCATGTGTTTAACCGCAGGTTTTTAAGTACTTTTGGCAAGTGATTTTTGGATGAAATTTAATCGTGTGTTTGATCAAAGGTTTTCAAATATTTTTTGATGATATTCACCATGTGTTTGATCACAGATTTTCAAATATATCTAAAAAGTAATTTTTGGATGAAGTTTCACCGTGTGTTTGACAGTACACTTCTAAATACTTTTGGCAAGTGATTTTTAAATGAAACTTCAGCATGTGTTTGACCATAAATTTTGAAATACTTTTGACAACTAATTTTTTTGATGAAGTGTGTGTTTGGTCATAGATTTCTAAATATGTCCTCCCCCAAAACTTTAGTGAAAGAAATGAATTAAATAAAGTCATATCGTCTCCAATCCGTTCATGTTTACGTAGTTAGTCATTTTGTTAATTTTTGCTTTTTTAACGATAATTTTGATTTAAATATTGAATTTTTGAATTGAATACTGATATTTTAAATTATATACTCTTCACTGCATAATTTATTTTTTGATTGAATTCAGAAGTTGTTATTGTTTGAATTGAATATTGTATTCTTGAATTAAATATTGTAATTTAAAGTGTATACTATATTTTAAACTAAATATTTTAACTTTAAATATGGAAAATGGATATTAAAGAAAAATAATATATAGTGTTATTTTTTGTTGGATACTACTAATTTGAAATAAAAATTATAAAATTTTTCTCTTATTGGTGGTGTATTTATATTTTTTCCCCAAAACAAATAGAGGCTTATAAATAAATTCAAACAATCAATCCTATCAATAACAAAGAGACTATAACATTCATATCACAGCTCTAAAGATGGGGAAAAAAGCTCTAAAGATGGTAAATTGCCAACAGATCAAAAAGAAATTTGTATTTTTCAATCAAAATCCTAAAGGTACATGCTTATTTATGTTAAGTGTGTTTTAATTTTCTTTAGTAATGATGAAATTTGAGCCAATTTGATGCAATTTTAAATGCATGAAAAATAATTTTGAAACCATCAAAGAAAGCAAATTCAATGAATATTCTATATCAGGTGAATTTTTGATGTACCAATTGGGCTCATTTATTGAGATTTATATAAGAGTTTTGTTGCTATCCAAAAAAAGATTATTTTTCTTGTTTAGTTTACTTCAATTGTTAAAAATGTTTTGGACCTTGGTTATGTTTGGTAGGAAGCCAAATGTTAGCTTCAAAAATACTAATCCCCATTTATAGAAGGTGTTATGTCTGTTTTTTCATTCCCTGCTTTATATTTATGTATAGATATTTTTATATCTACTAGGTCAAACGATATGTGGGACATGATAAATTACTGTGAGCTCATAGACCTAGACTTCAAAGGAAGCCGGTACACGTGGCCAAATAAACGCTTCAAAAAAAAAGAAGAATTGCTCTTATCTTCGAACACTTGGACCGTTTCCTTGCCAATGAAGAATAGGTCCACCAATTTCCAAACTCTCAAGTTATACACTTACCACAAACCTACTCTGATCATTGTCCCTTACTTCTAACACTCCACCATAACAGAATAATTAAATCAAACAAAATCTTTAGATTTGAGACCATGTGGATGTCACACCGACATATAGAAAACATAGTCTCAAATGCTTGGTCTACAACAAACAACATCCAAGCAACTATAACTGACTTCACAAATAAAGTCAAACAATGGAATCTTGACACCTTTGGTAACATATTTTCTAGGAAAAATAGAATTTTGCATCGTTTAGAAGGCATTCAAAATTCCCCAAACGCAGAGACCAATATCTTCCTCCAAAATTTATAAAAAGACCTCATAAAAGAATATAACTGCATTCAAAAATCTCAAATCGAGAGTTCAGTAGGCTCAGTGATGGAGACCAAACCAACAATTTTGACTTCCTCCTTGTTTGTTGATTGAAGAAAGTTTTTCACACCACAACCTTGAACAGACGAAGACGTAATAAAATTCTAGCCCTAAAAGATAACTAGGAGGCTTGGGTCTATGACCAACAAGCCATCCTCTACCAAATCTTTACCTACTCTCAAAACGTATTAAAACTGATATGAATTTCTCCAGCTGGCACCCAAATGAACCTAGTCGCCAACACTGGAAAGACTTAGCTTCCTTAAATGAGGTACCAAACACAGTAGAATTCATGATGCGATACAATCCTTCCAACCCCTCAAATCACCCGGTCCAAATGGGTTACACCCTATATTTTACTAAAAATATTGAAATATAGTGGAAAGATCTATCACCAACATATGTATAGGGGCTTTCGCAAATAGCAAACTGCCCAAAGGAATTAATTGTACCCATATTTGGTTGATACCTAAAAACCCCAATGTCGCTACCCTAAAAGAATTCAGGCCCATAAGCCTTTGTAATACCACATATAAAATAATAATCCAAATTATAGCCAGAAGAATCCGACCTTTTTTAGACAAATTAATAGGCCCATGCCAATCAGGTTTTTAAAAAAATAGACAAACTAGTGACAATTCCATAATTGTTCAAGAAATAGTGTCATTCCTCACAAGGAAAAAAGGAGGAAGGAAATCCCACATGCCGCTTAAGATAGACGTAAAAAAAGCTTTCAACAAACTGGAATGGAGTTTTATCCATGAAACTTTAGTCCATTTAAATTTTCCTAAAAAACACCAATCTAATTATGTCCTGCATAACAACTAGTGAAGTAGCCATACTGACAAATGGAACGAGGACACCTTTCTTCGCACCCACAAGAGTCATTAGGCAAGGCGACCCAATTAATGTCCCCATATATTTTTATCTTATGTATAGAAATGTTGTCAAGGAAAATAGAACAAGCGGTTGCAACCAACAGACAGAAACCTATTAAGTTAACCAACAAGGAGCCACCTATTTCACATCTCCTCTTTGCGGATGATACAATCCTAATGCCCTCCACTGACATAGACAATTGCGAAGAAATAACTAAAATACTTGACTCCTTTTGTTCAATGTCAGGACAACAAGTTAATAAAGCAAAATCAAGAATTCACTTCTCAAAAAATTGCCCCGGTGTCTTAAAGGATATTATCAAAAAAAATTAAATATTAAAACCACTATAGACATAGGCAGATATCTTGGATTCCCCAACATAAGTAAACGTGCTTCTGCAAAAGATTTCCAAGTTCATAATTGATAATCTCCAAACCAAATTAGAAGGATGGAAAATAAAATTCCTAAATATAGCAGGGAGAACCACGCTAGCAAAATCATCACTTAAGTATCCGAACTCATGTTATGCAATACACAAAACTCCCGAACAGTATTCTAAAAAGAATAGACCAAAATAAAATCAGAAGGTGGCCTGAGTTTACAACAAGCACAATACAAGAACCTAGCCCTACTGTCAAAACTTTCGTGGAGAACTTTCAACAACCCTTCGAGTATATGGGCAGCAATCCTATTATCTAAATACTCAAACGAGAAACTAAATAGAAACTCCACAGCAAAGAAATCACATAGTCGACTATGGAAATATTTGATAGAATGTTGGGGCATCTGTAATAAGGACATGGGATAGGATGTAAGGAATGGAAATCAATAAACCTATGGACTGATAAATGGATGCCAATTAACAAATCATTAAGAGAACAAATCTTTGGACCCTTAAACAAAGATGAGGAAAACTTGATAGTACAAAGCCTCCGTTAAAATAACTCTTGGGACCGGTCAGTGCTCTCCTTCCCTATGTCAAGGGAATTAATTGAAACTCTAACCAACACTTACATATATCTCAATCCGAACACCAAGGATAAGGCAATTAACCATATTTTATTACAAAAATATGCTAACATGCATTTTGTACAAACTAGTAATTTAACTTTTCTATAGAACAAAAGTCATCCAAAGGTAATGATTATAAGTATCCATGACCATTCTGATCCCTTCCGACACTACTTGGACTAAGAATGAGCAGATTCTAGACTATTATCAGTACTTCCCTCCCCTCTACCTCTATACTGAATGACAGAGCCTGACCTTGTATGCTCATTTCTATCCACGAGTGCGGGTTGGTATTCAGATTTGGAGTCGGCATTGCATAGAAGGTATTGTCCCCTATAGTCATCGGAAAAACTTGGAGAGGAGGAAGAGTTTGAGAGTTCATGACTTGAGGAGAGTGTGTTGGAGGTGGAAACGTTTGGGGTTTGATCAGCTGAGGTGGAAAGGCATATCTCGCATTTATTCTTCTTTGGTGGGTGGAAAAGGAAACTCTTGGCGTTTTGTGCTACTATGGGTCATTCAATAATTGAAGAATCTATAGGGATAACAATCATTTTTTCGAAGGTATTTTCTAATTTAAGTATTTTAGTACTATCGTTTATGTTGGTCGTTGCTTCAGTTAAATCAATGGTATTTTTGACAGTAGGTTCACTATCATCTTTTTGTAGAGTAGATTTACCATTTGTGGTAAATACTGAAGCGTGTGGGATGGGTGTGTCATCAATTGAGTGACAGGTGAAGAAAGTGTCCACCAATCCTTCTACGTTTACCAGATTTAGAGTATTAGGGGCATTTTGGGATTTTTGCTCTCCCTTTTGCTTGTTGATTGCTTTTCTATCTCCATACGTTTTTTGGAGAGTTGCTTCGCGAGGAAGCTGTGTAGAGGCCATCCTCGTGTTTGGCCTTGTTAATAGGGCTACATTATTTCCTTCATTTTCCAAGGCAATTTTTGCAGACATGATTGGGTCTCCAATGGTCGATTTTGGCGGTTCTGCAGTGCTAGAGGTAGGGTAATTAAAAATAATTTTATTAATTAAATTATTTTCCTTTTCAATATTGGTTTTGTTTAATGCATTTCTTATTATATCAGTTCCGTAAACGTCATCTATTGCGTCTCTTGTTGTTCCTTCTTTGGGTGCTGACGAAGAAGGCGCCAGGGTTGTCCGTGCTTTCGCCGGAGTAGTAACACTAGAGGTTTTGACAATGTGTCGAGTCCCTGCTTGTTGGGAACTACGGCAGTATCTAAAAGTTTGAGAGTCTAGGTACTTACCCATTTCGGCATGGTACAATTTGGCGCTAATACCTGGTTCCTCACTTTGGTTGCTTT